>JAGFPH010003223.1:116975-137466 GCA_018207615.1 Philaenus spumarius | reverse complement strand
CGAAAGTAACAGTGATGTAAGATCAAGTAAGTTGTAGGGATATTTTCCTGGCGTTGGCAACACTGATGATAGCAATACCCAGCTGGAGAGCTGCCGTTACGCCACTACATTGCTATTTTTAATTAATTGTATATTTAATATCGTATAGTATACGCACTATACGATACCAAATATACGGTGTACTTTAATTAAATGGGATTTAAGTAAGTTAGAATGAGAATGCTTCGCACGGGTCAGCTAGTTTCCATTAATAGCTAATTTCAAACTTTTTATTTATAACGTTTAGGTTAGGTTTTTATTAAAGTGTAGACCTGATCCTTAATGGTTCTTTTCACCTTTTTTATAACTGCTGTTATAAAATATACGCAATAATTTGATTTGAACATTTTACATTATTTACCGTCTTACCTTTGGAGTTATTATTAATCCTACACTTTTATTATAAAGAAAACATAACATGATTATGTGTGTAGGAGGTTTCAACGGGGTTGGCGAGCGGAGCACGCAGTGGTTTCCCCTAGTTAATCTATAGGGTTTAACTGAATACAAAAATTTGATTCACTTCAGCATTTGCAGATAACTCAAATATTTGCCGAAGTTCTCACTCATACAATCCATACAGTTTACTATTAGTATGAAACAGATTTGATGGACATTACAATAAATATTATTTTTAACAATACGACAATTTTTGAAAGCTCATCTTTGATGGGCAAATAATAAAATCAACACATATATATATATATTTGAATAATGGTAACTTAAACTTACGTGTACTGTACTAGGAATGAGCATCGATACTCGATAGTTAAAACATCGATGTGACAATAATATCGAACTGAAAACATCGATGTACAGAATATTTATAAACGTCACCGCTTCAGAAACCCTATTAAAACCTTTCTTTAGTTAAAAGAAGGTCGATTTCCACTGCTTCTTAGTTTTGAGTTATAAGACATACGCCTTACCGAATAACATTACCTATATACTTTGTACATTTCTGAAAAGTGAGTTTGTTGCTGGATATTTATTTATAAAATTGTTGTTAAAACTTTACTTAGGCCTGAGACAATAATTCCTGAGGTGAAAGAAACAACAACAATCAAAGTAACAGAGTTGACACGTTCACTGGTTCGCAAATTTCGTATTAAATACGCTAGGAGCTGACCTTTTATTTTGTATATTTATAGCCTAAATGAGTAGAAATTACTTTATTTTTTAGTTTTTTACCCTTTCTGCGCCATAATCACTAATATTTTAAAGCTAACACACACAGGCTTAAAATTGGCGTGCGAAGAAAGCAATGCACTGTGTAGTGAAAATTATTCTAATATGAGGGTTGGCGTGCGAAGCACTCAATGCATTGTATAATGAAATACTCTCAATACGGGGGTTGGCGTGCGAAGAACGCAATGCATTGTGTATTGACAATTCTCCCACTACGGGGGTTGGCGTACGAAACACGCAATGTACTGTGTATTGAAAATACTGTACTCTCAATACAGGGGTTGGCGTACGAAGCACGCAATTCATTGCGTGTTGAAAATACTCCCAATACAGGGATTGGCGTGCGAAGCACGCATTGCATTGTGTATTGAAAATTCTCCTAATATGGGTTCAGTAGAAGTGGCTTCATAGCCTCGACTGCGCCCAAATAAAGGCGATTAAACAAACAAATGAACAAACCCACTAAAAATGTTCCAACCTCAAAAAGACAAAACCATTGGAAAGGTAATGTTTCAAACTTTACAATTTCTTTACTTGTGTATAATCGTTTGGAAATTTTACTTTTCTAAACGGCTGACGCGCGTGACAAAACTCGGAGAAAGATTCACTTTTTGTCACATTTATTTTCTAAGCCGTACAATGGTTAAAGAAACCTGTTTTGAACAGAATCTATATATATAAAAGCCAAATCCACTGACTCACTGATCACGTTTTCTCAAAAACTAAAGAATGGATTGGAAAGAAATTTGGTATGTAGCATCCTCTAAGGTCATAGGTCCTCACTAAGAAAGGGTTTCAAAAAATTCGAAATTTTAGGGAGGGTTTGGGGAGGTCAAAGTTACTAAATCACGATTTCTCTAAAACTACTGAACGGATTATAATAAAATTTGGTATATAGCTTCCTCTAGGGCCGTAGGTGCTGATAAGAAAGGGTTTCAAAAAATTTGAAATCTTAGGGGGGTCAAAGTTACTAAATTACGATTTCTCCATAACCATCGAACGGATTGGAATGAAATTTGGTATGTAGCTTCTTCTAGGGCCTTTGGTTCTTGCTAAGAAAGGGTTTTTAAAAAATCGAAATTTTAGGGGAGGTTTGGGGGTTCAAAGTTACTAAAAATCCCCGTAAGAAATGCATAGTTTTAATTTATATTTATTGATATAATATATTTTTTGTTAATATACATTTACCTTTGATTTGTCTATCCGTTCAAAGCCGGATCGGGCCAGCTAATAACTGTATACCATTGAATTCGCAAACATCCAGACTATCTAACGCTGCCTTCCAAATATTCGTCACTCTTATAATTTCCATGTTATTTGATTTCTTGTAAACCCTTCCAATTGGACAGTTTTCTACCAATGAAACAGCACATTTTGAATCCGAGATATCTCTTACAATTCGATATATTTGTATATATCGGTTTGTAGACGACACTTCAATCTATCGTTTCGTCTAAAGCAAACCAGATATACTAGAACGGTTTTATTCGTACAGTCATTGTAAATACAGTCTAGTAGGAAATTCAAAACTCGGCGTTTTTCAAGCTTTGCATGCGTTGTTATAACGGTCATCTTGTATGGGATTCGTACGCGAGGGTTTATTCGTTTGATATAATTTGGTGATTCAAGAACACTAGGTCAAATACTTTTATGAAATAATAATTTACAAGTATACAGCTCACTTCTTTGATTTATTCTCTACACTTTGTTATAATAATATTTCATTTTTGGGTAAAACATATATTTCTAAATTACTATTCAAACTATGCCTAGTTTTGTTAGCAGTCTTGTAGTAGGAACATAAAACTGGTGTTTTTAACTAAGAAATTTGAAATTGATATATTATATATATATTTATTCAGTTCTATTTATAAATACATTACAAAACTTTTGTACACTTAAAAAAAATTTACAAAACATTTTTACTACTTTTTATGTAGGCCTAAAGTTGCACTTTTTCATTTCGTTACTCAACATTTTTTTTTCTTGAGCCAATAACTTTTTAAATATTACTTTAATAAATTTGTACTGGCTTATTTGAATTTTATGTACCTTTCACTACAAAAAAGCTATGGAACACTTTTGGATTGGGATATAACTACTATATTTGGCGAATTTAAAAAAAATTATTTTCTTTAACATTGCCGCTTCTAGGGTTAAATCCTACTTAAGTTACTGATCATTTTACATTTCAAGCATTTGCTTGAACGAAGTAAGGGTGCGTTTGTGCTTAGTAACTTAAGGTACCCAATGAATAAAATCCGCAAGGAGATATATATTTTCTAGTATATCTTGTACTGGAACCTTCAAGTATTTGCTTAAACAAACTAATATTATAAGTATATGCTTAGTAACTTAAGGTATTTTTGTCATCCAATGAATAAAAACCATAAATTTATATTTTTCTAGCATATCCTCAAGAAAGAAGCATCTGCTGGAACGTTCAAGCTTTGCTTGAACAAAAGTAATGCTACGTTTAGGCTTAATAACTCAAAGAATTTTTGTTATCCAATTACAGTAATAAAAACCGTAAAGAGATTCATATTTTATATTGACTACATAATATCTATAAGACGAAAAGTACCAATGTTAAAAATTCATACTAGGGAAGCAGGTATAAAAGTGTGTTTGCGCAATCGGCCGCTAGAATTCGACGGTCACGGTTACTTGACAATCGGACCTCTCTGTCTCTCTTCCTCTTTCCATCCTTGTCCCACACTCGGCCTCAAGTTCCTAATTAATATGATCATCTTATACACTATAGCACAATATATTTTCATTTGTCCAGTGCAGTCCTAATTTGTACAGTCGCGAATTCCTAGTTTATGTTTTCCTTATACACTATAACACATTGTTATATCATTTATGACACATTATATTATCATCCTTGCCCCACACTCGGTAGGCAAAAACGCGCTGTGAGAGCACCTAGCGACTGATGGCGCAAACTAGCTACTTTCCTGGTCTGAACCTTACTTGTTTAAACTGTTCGTCTTATTAATTCGTAGTCATTGTATTTTACGTTTGATCATTTTGAAATCAATTCAACGTGTCCTAAACAGACCGCTAACGTTTTATGTCACCCTGTATAAAACAGCTGTTTCGTCTGTGTTAGTTGACCGAGCGAAGCGAGGTCTCCATTTTAGCTCGACCATTCGGCATTTCGTCTGTGTGTCTGTCTGTCTGTCTCACGATTACGCCAAACGCCTTGACCGATTGTGGTAATTTTTTGCATGAATGTTCCTTTTTCCTAGGCCGAGCGATGTATATATACGGTTTTTTCCATTTTTCATTTTAAACCCTTTAAATATAATAAAAGTTTCGGCCGCACCGTTTTTCTCAGTGTAAGTTTTTTTTTGTGACTTAGCAGTAAGTCGAATTCAAAAACTAATGGACATGTCGAGGGTAGCAAATTTGATTCTAAACAAAATTGTATTCTTGATTTTTTCCGTATCTCTAACGGTAAGCTTACAAAACGGCTGCAAACTTCAAATTTGTTAAAAATCGTCCAAGTTTTTGTATTTTAACCATGTTTTTATACGTTTATTCCAAACCAATTCAAAAGTTTTCCATAGCTTTTTTGTACATAAAGGTTCAAAGAATTCATATATGATAGTAAAAAAATGATTGAAGTAAAATTAACAAAGTTATTAGCTCAAGAAACAAGCATGTTCAGTAACGAAAGGAAAAGGTTCAACTTTAGGCTTACATAAAAAGTAGTAAACATTTTTTGTTACTTTTTTCATAAATGTAAAAATGTTTCGTAATTTAGTTCTAAATAGAACTGTATAGAATTGTTTATCAATTTCAAATTTCTTATTTTGAAAACACTAATTTGTATGTTCCTACTACAAGACTGCTAACAAAACTAGGTCTATTTTGAATAGTAATTTATGAATATATCCTTTGTCCAAAAATTACATATTATTATAAGAAAGTGTAGAGAATAAATGAAAGAATTGAACTGCATACTTGTAAATTATTATTTCATCAAAGTATTTGACTTAGCTTTACTTGAAAAATGAGATTAAAGAAATGAATCCTCGCGGGCGATAAGGACATAACAAAAATTACCGTTGGACAGCGTGGGAAGTGTTGGTACATGGGTTGTTTTCATTATTTATAATATTGGAATATGATATAGAACTGTAAATGCATTGTTAAGTTTTAGTTATTTAAGTACGTAAATATTTAATTATATGTTTTCCCTCAATAACGCAATATTTTTAGCTACCCTACGCATTATTAACCTAAATAAAACACAATGCCCCCTAAAAGAAAATCTTTAGCAGTTAAAGCTCAAGAAAAGAAAAGAAACGAGAACTAGAAACCCCGGAATCGCGGGAATTGCAAAATAATGTTTCACTGGCTAAACCTTCTGCTTACTTCCTTACTGGCACACTATTTTTAACCTAAGCTCAAAACCACATTTGTTATTTCAACGAACGAGGTCTACTGTTCACAGAACTACTAGTTATTCAACTAACGTTTGCTAGTTTAAACCTGCCAACCTGTCCGTTCTAATAACAACAAAAACAGATGAATGTAGTTGTTAGAATCGTTTATGCATTACGTTTGATGTGGGTGTACATTCTGGTAGGAGCTGCTACGTTCAATTAAATTGTGACGGACGTACTAAAATATCATACATTATTGTTTATCTGTCGGTAGGGGGATAAAACACTGACCCTATTTAGAGATAGAAACAGATTGATTGACATTCGGGATTCCCCTCTCCCCCTCCCCCTCTCTGCCCTTCAATCTCTAAATAATGTTGAACGATGTTAATGAATTAGGAAAATTAGCAATTGCAGTGACCCTTATGGTGATACCTAAGGTTGTTAGTGGTCAATGAGCATCGATCAAGGTCCCCAGATCACGTTATGTGGTGTCATTAAACATTGTACATGTAAATTCCATGATTGTAGCCTACGGATTAGTGTAAAACGAATTATCTAGTTAATCTTTACTTAATAATAATATTATTACCTTGTTAGGTCCGTCACGTGACTTCTTGTCGTGTATTTATTACGACATGTTTCGGAGCCGAAACTCCATTTTCAAGTTCTAATCACTCCGAAGAGATCGTCGCACATTAAAATAAATAAAACATATCTATATATATAAAAGCCAAAACCCACTGACTCACTGACTCACTCATCACGATTTCTCAAAAACTACAGAACGGATTGAAATGAAATTTGGTAAGTGGCTTCCTCTAGGGCCTTAGGTGCTCACTAAGAAAGGGTTTGAAAAAATTCAAAATTTTAGGGGGGTTTGGGGGGATCAAATTTATTAAAAAACGATTTCTTCAAAACTACCAAACGGATTGGAATGAAATTTGGTATGTAGCTTCCTCTAGGACCATAGGTGCTTAATAACAAAGGGTTTGAAACAATTCGAAATTTTAGGCGGGGTTTGGGGGGATCAAAGTTATTAAAAAACGATTTCTTCAAAACTACCAAACGGATTGGAATGAAATTTGGTATGTACTTTCCTCTAGGGCCATAGGTGCTTACTAAGAAAGGATTTGAAAAAATTCTAAATTTTAGGTGGGGTTTGGGGGGATCAAAGTTATTAAATCACGATGTCTTCAAAACTACCGACGGATTGGAATAAAATTTTGTATGTAGCTTCCTCTAGGGTCATAAGTGTTCACTAAAAAAATGTTTTAAAAAATTGAAAATTTTAGGGGGGTTTGGGGGGTAAAAATTACTAAATCACGATTTCTCCAAAATTACCGAACAGATTGGAATGCAATTTGGTATGTAGCTTCCTCTAGGGCCTTAGGTGCTCACTAAGAAAGGGTTTGAAAAAATTCTAAATTTTAGGGGGGGTGGTTATTTGGATCAAAGTTATTAAATCACGATTTCTTCAAAACTACCGAACGGATTTAAATGAAATTTGGTATGTAGCTTCCTCTAGGGCCATAGGTGCTTACTGAGAAAGGGTTGGAAAAAATTCTAAATTTTATGGGGGGGGTTTGGGGGGATCAAAGTTATTAAATCACAATTTCTTCAAAACTACCTAACGGATTTAAATGAAATTTGGTATGTAGCTTCCTCTAGGGCCATAGGTGCTTACTAAGAAAGGGTTGGAAAAAATTCTAAATTTTAGGGGGGTTTGGGGGGATCAAAGTTATTAAATCACGATTTCTTCAAAACTACCGAACGGATTGGAATGAAATTTGGTAGGTAGCTTCCTTTAGGGTCATAAGTGTTCACTAAAAAATGTTTTTTTAAAAATTGGAAATTTTAGGGGGGGTTTGGGTGGTAAAAATTATTAAATCACGATTTCTCCAAAATTACCGAATAGATTTTAATGAAATTTGGTATGTAACTTCCTCTAGGGTCATAAGTGTTCACTATAAAATGGTTTTTAAAAATTTGAAATGTTAGGGTGGTTTGGGGGGTAAAAATTACTAAATCACGATTTCTCCAAAATTACCGAACAGATTGGAATGAAGTTTGGTATGTAGTTTCCTCTAGGGCCATAAGCGTTCGCTAAGAAAGGGTTTAAAAATTCGAAATTTTAGGGGGGGGGTGGAGGGATCAAAGTTATTAAATCACGATTTCTTCAAAACTACCCATCTCTAGGGCCATAGGTGCTCACTAAGAAAGAATAAGAAAAATTTCGAAATTTTAGGAGGGGTTTGGGGGGATCAAAGTTACTAAAATCATAATTTCAGATCTTTTATTACTATGACAATAGTGCTTTTATTATTTAAGATCTATATATATAAAAGCCAAATACCACTCACTGACCGAACACTTAAAAAGAATACAATTACGTTAAAAAGACTGAAAATACCAACCACCACGGGCAACGCCGTACGGGTCAGCTAGTTTGAGATATATGTATCAAACTTTTACACGATCATCTTGTACATACAGTGAGTGTTTGGACCTAGAATGAACTTACTATTTCTAAAAGATATTTTTTAGAATTTTTTAAATTATAAAACTAAAAAGTGTTGAATATTTTTCAAATTTAATTAGCGGATTTTTTTTTATTTCGGTTATTAAATATGATATTACTTTTATTTTAGGAGTGTATATTTGTATTACTGTTATGAACATGTGGTCAAAATTTCAGAAGTCTGTCTCAAGTAGAACTGTAGCTACAGAAACATAAAGACAAAAATATTAAGTTTTCAGAAAATCGGGATTTTATAAACAAAATAATCAATACAACCTATTACAATCATAGTATCACTTACTTCCTCTTTTAATCTACGCTTTCACAGTATTTATATTCACACAAACTACTAACTAATTCACTGATGGTATTTATATTTACAATAATATTTACAGATTCAGATTGATATTTAGAGTGGATTTCAGAAGGCTCATTCAAATAAAGGAGCTTTTTCTTTGGTTGAGGCCCAGGCCTAGAATCTGGAGTTACTTGAATAACCAGTCTTACATCTTTCCTAGTGTACCTGTTACCCGTAAATGTACGTTTCTTTCGATACAATAAAAGAATTATTTATTTACATTTTTTTGATAAACCTAACGGTTCTCCTGTAAAATGAAATCGAAGTTTCATTTTCTTACAGCTAATCACTCACAAAGGTTACAAAAACAACTTCTAAACCATGCTTCAGACAACAAACTTTTTTTGGGGCCCCTTAATTGTTGACAACTTTTGGAACATGCAAAAAAGTCTTAAATTTGCCCATAAAATCCAAAAACTTCATACAAATGGGGGGGTTTCCATTTAAAAAAATGAAGTTGGCCGCCATTTTGGATTCAAAATGGCGGATTTTGAAAATTTTTATACACAGTCCAAAAGGTATCAAAAATTAAGGGCAGATGTTCTATTTAAACATTTTTGTCCGAATCGTATTTTAAAAGTTAGCTATTGTCACACTTTAGCTGGTCCACCCGTATAGGTTGATCAACTAAAGATGGCCACTATTGGAATCAAAGAAACTATCAGTTTCTCGAAAAACTTTAAATTGGGAATCTTCCCTGGATTTATACGTACAATAGAATTACCGTGTTACAGTATTTTTTATCTTCGCCCTTTTTCCAAAATGGCTGCCATCTACAATTTTCTAAATACAATCATCCTACTTTTATTGCATTTTTTGGTAGAACATATTATTTTATCACAGTTTCGTTCTTTGGTATTTTTTTCTGAACGCAGCCGTTAAGCAGCTACGGGCTGTCATGTGTAAAACAAATATGACCGCCACATCGATTATTTTAATGGCCATTAACGTAATGTATTGAAACACTTTAAATCACTACTGAATGATGGCACAGAAATGTTACACATCCCGTGTTAAATTAAAGCGGTTTTCCAACAATGCAAAGTAACAGCTGATTGATATTTATTGCATTACAGCTGTTGCGCAATACATCACGCTAATTTCCATTAAAAATAAATATAGTAGCCTAACACCGTGATGTAGGTATAAATCCAGGAAAGGTTCCCAATTTAAAGTTTTTCTAAAAACTGATGGTTTCCCAGATCCCGGTGGTGGCCATCTTGAGTTGATCACCCTGTATCCCAAATTCCAGCTCTCTAGCTTGTACGAAGTTAGTGGCATTTGTATTTATTGTGCGGGGTAGTTACCCAATTTCAACCCCTTAAGCCCCGTCCACACTTGCAGACTTGTCTGCGGAAACATTGTCGGCCGACTGTCTCTCCGGTGTTTTCTCTTGTCTCCGGAGACGTCTTCAGCTAATCTGCCGACTGTCCGCTGACAGTCTGTGTGTTTCTGGAGACAAAATGTTCTGTTTTCCAAACGAACGGGAAACACGCAGACTGTCGGCCGATTATCAAAATACTTATACTGTAAAGTGATATTTGGTACATTTTATACTTTTGTAAAGAACATAACATAGTAATTTTGTTATTCTTATTACGTATATCAATAAAATTGTGAGAGTAAGTAATACGTATTTTTACCCCTTTACTTTTTATTTGAATTTAAGAATTAGCCCAGTCGGTATAGGTTACAACTACCAGTAATTTGCAATACGGCTGAATTTTTTTTTTTATAAATACATTAAAGTATGTAGATTAACATAAAAAAAAGTTTACCAGTCTATTGATTTCCCAAAGTCGAAAAAAAATCGATTATCATTTTTTTTCGATTATCCTTAATATTTCGAGCTGAGATGAAGATAGAGGAAAATAAAAAATACCACCGTGTAGGGGAGGTATTTTTCAACAAAAAAGGACATATGTATTTATTTCGTCCGAGCAATGGTTTGTCTGGAAAAAATTCTATAATGCAGGTATGTATTTTGCAGCAGGGGAAATCACTAAAAGGGGACATCTTATTCATATATAAAGCGTTGGCTCATTCTAAATTGGCCGAATTTTAATATATCGAATTGAAACTTGACATAGAAGTTAAAATATATATTTTAAACATTTATGCTGAGTCTCAGCTTGTTATCTTGAAAATTACCCGATCTAGGAGTCGATTTCGATTATCGATTTTACTAGTACCGGACTCACGAACTAATTTCAATCTATTCCAGTTTCGTCAATTTTTGAAATATCAACATCAAATTTGTTTTACAAGTTGAGTACACCAGTATAAATATTCTTAGTAAGTATGAACGATTTGTTTAATGTTATTTTTAAAAACGAGGCGCTTGAAAATGGTCTTCTGTTTTACCTATCCCGTTTTAACTATAACACTTTTGGATTCAACGACTCCATTTTCGACATTTTTGAACATATCGATTTAAAAATTGGTACAGAAGTTAAAAACACAATTGTTTTTTGCTACACTTATTTTAAAAACTATATTTAAAAAATTGACTAATCTGCAGCCGATTAACTCAAGCGTTTTGATGAGAAATCTAAAAAGGTCTAAAATTATACTTTTTTAAGTTACTTGTGCTTTGAAAAGAAAATAATAAAAAAGGTTTATACTCCTTCATCTTGTTTGAATCTATATATTTAACTTGTAAAAAAACTTTCAGGTTGATATTTTGAAAATTTTCTAAACTGGAGCTGTTTAAAATGAATTGGTGGGTCCGGTACTCTTAAAATCGAGAAACCCATTAATAAGTCAAGTGGCTCTAGATCGGGTAATTTTCAAGATAACAAGCTCAGACTCAGCATAAATGTTTAAAATATATATTTTAACTCCTATGTCAAGTTTAAATTCGATATATTAAAATTCGGCCAATTTAGAATGAGCCAACGCTTCATATATGAATAAGATGTCCCCTTTTAGTGATTTCCCCTGCTGCAAAATACATACCTGCATTATCGAATTTTTTCCAGACAAACCATTGCTCGGACGAAATAAATACATATGTCCTTTTTTGTTGAAAATACCTCCCCTACACGGTGGTAGTTTTTATTTTCCTCTATCTTCATCCCAGCTCGAAATATTAAGGATAATCGAAAAAAAATGATAATCGATTTTTTTTCGACTTTGGGAAATCGATAGACTGGTAAAATTTTTTATGTTAATCTATATACTTTAATGTACTTATAAAAAAAAATTCAGCCGTATTGCAAATTACTGGTACTTTTGGTCTAAATTGGCCTTTACCGACTGGCCTAAATAGTATATTTCAATATTAGTCTCTAAAGTGACCTTTTTCATATTACAGAACATATATTAATATTTAATTTTTAGAGAAAAACTATTGTTTGAACAATATCTATACTAATATTATAAAGAGGTAAAGTTCGTTTTTTTGTTTGTTTGTATGTAGGGGGTAATCTCTGGCACTATTAAACCGATTGAACAAATAGTTTTACTAATAAAAAGCTACACTATCCCTGAGTAACATAGGCTATAACTCATTTCGATAAAAACCTTTTTTTATTTCAATATTTGTAAATTTAGTTGGAAAAATTCTTAGGTTAGGCCTAGAACGATAAACCAACACATGTATTTACATTTATTACCATAGCAACCAATAAAATAAAATAACAGATAATATAGCTACTGCTCCAATATTTCCATTAACAGCTGATTTCAAAATTTGAAGCAACTATTTTTGTATTTCTAGTTTTTAGGTTAGGGTTTTGTAATGCAGACCTGAGCCTTGCTGGTTCTTTTAACCTTTATTATAACTGTTATAAAATATAAGAAATATTTAATTTGAATATTTAACATTATTTACCACCTTAGTTTTGAGGTTATTATTAATCGTACACCTTTATTTTAAATAAAACATAACATATGTTTTTAGAAGGTTTCATTGGGGGTAGGCGTGCGAAAACTTTTGAATATTTTTATAAAAGTTTCTTGTAATTTCATTATTCACATGCCGTTCTAAATAATGTATGGTATAGGATTGCTATAACTTGTATGAAAAACGTTCTACTTGGATAAAAAGGCAAAAATAATTAATAAGAAAATACGACTAAATAAATATATTACATAATATTTACTTCACACCACTTGCCTTTAAAAAACAGCGAAGTGCGCTGATGATGGCTTCACAAACTTCTGGAATTATCCGTGAAATTATCTGTTTGGATATTTTGAAGGCGTATTGTAAACTGGTAAATGAATCACCACATGCTAAGGTATCTCAACGTTACAGCCAGCCGGATGGTTGCTGAAATTGAAGCTCTGTATCGCGTACATTTCTTTGATATCTTTGGCCCAACGAATCCTAACAGAATTTCAAAATCTGTAGGTGTCATCCTCGCGAAGTTCCGAAAACCTGCACCATCTTCTAATCGGAGGTCAGATAACAAATTGTGGCCATAATAGGAACCTTCTTCGAGAAACTTGCCGGTCCACCATCGCCTCTTCCTTGGTAAATCAGCCACGTCCTCTACAGTCACCATGTCGTCAAACACTGGCTTTCTAGTGTGGACGCAAAACAAGACGGAGACTCGAATCGCAAACTGTGTCGGCAGACAGTCTGCAAGTGTGGACGAGGCTTTAGACGTTTGTGACAGAAGAATAACGCTGGTTACACACTGGCCGGTTTTTTTGCCGTGGCGGTAATGTAGCCGTCGCCGTTTGAGAAAATTAGCGTGCCGACACATACAGCGGGAAAAACACCGCCACACAAGTAGCTGGAAAAATACCGACAATCACCCAGTAGCTAGAGAGATATCTTCGGGTGTGTTTGTTCTGTAGGGTTTTAAACCATACATTATTTAGTGTTTAAATTATGAAATGGACAGGCACCAAACTTTAGCACTTTGTTATACCGTCGAAGAAAAAGAAGGCAACAGAAAAATAGCCTTGTTTGGATCCATCCGATAAACCTAAGGAGAAAAGAAGTTGGAGCATTTTGTACGTTGTTTGAAGACTTGAGAAATGACGAGGCAAATTTTTTCAATCATTCTCGTATGTCCATTATGTCATTTGACGAGTTACTTGGCCACATTAAAGACAGCATCCAAAGGAAAAATACCAAAATGTCATCCAGATCTTCAAAATCGACCCTAATTCCCACGCTTTCTTGTATCTCTCACTATATATAATGTTTTGTCCCACAAAACCGGTCTCTGTTCCACTAACAATATTAGTACAGATAGCGCCAATTAGGATGGAGCGCGAAGAGGGGGTGTGCAAGTCTCCTACGCCGGCTCCCACCACATTTCCCCTCTCGCGGCGGAGTACAGTCAGAGCCGCCTGCCCTATTCATGTCTGCTATGTAGTCGTGTTGATTGCGTATCAACACGTTTTGGTGGTGACTGTACTGAAGAATCACAGTCGAGTAGGAGAGGGTAAGACGTTACAGCGCATGCTCGAGTGACGCTTCACGCTACCTGGCACTATCTGTAATTCATTGTCTATTGTTATTTTCTCACAAAATTTGAGAAACACGCACATACGCAATTCAATACGCAGATTGCCTAAGTATTGACGCTGGGACAACTTCTAGTCGACTGAGCAGTGGGCAACGGTAGCAAATGTGTGAATGTTCATTTGTTCACGTACACCACTGCGTGGCCAACTGCAGTGGCAATGAACGGCTACACAGCGAACGCCAACGGCAATACGGCCGCGCGGCATTTCTGCCGCCACGTGTGCATGCTTCCATTTAAATCTATAGAATACTGCTAAAACGACGGCTACGGCGGTTTCGCCGCCGCGGCAAAAACCACCCGGTGTGTAACCAGCGTTAAGGTGTAAACGTACCAAATTTCAGCTCTTTAGTTTCAAGGGAAATGACGTAATCAATATTTATCTTTTTAGAGGTTGGTATTCCTGTTTACATCGCTTAAATGCAGATAATCAAAACGCGAGGTGTGTAATTTTTATACGTATAAGCAGAATTTCCGCTCCCTATTCTCATGGGAAATAGAGTGTATTCTTTTATGGTGGTTGGCACATTTTAACCCCCTTAAATGTAAATAATCTAAATAATGTTTACGGAGTTATTTCCCTCTTGAGGCAATTAATCACTATACTGAATCTGGTCCCAATACTTCAAATGGTCTGGGGGTGCACAGTTAACTTATACAAATTGGATCATGGACACCCATATTCTTCTTCATATACAGGATGTCACAACTTAGCGGGCTATACATGATCGGATTTTGTACATTGAAATAGATGGAAAATGTTCAGTAATTTTTTTGAATTCGGCTTAGTTAAGTGGAAATCCGCCATTTTGTTTTACAAAACTCACTGTAACTCCAGAAATACATAAGATATTGAGTTCGAATTCGGTATAAGCGTTTTGTATGTTACGATTTACAAGTGTGCCAAACACCAAGAATTTATTTCAATAATTTACAAAATGGCGGCCGTTTCAAATATTTAAAGTAGAATATCCTGAAACCCCTTAACGATACAAAAATTGTACAAGAGAGAAAATATTGTCCTTTTGGACAATATTTCTGTTTGTCTAAAAATAACTGAGTTATTGAAAAAAAAAACTGTAAACATTATTTCTTGGTAATTGTCTACAACCTTTTAAAATGAGCCAAAAACCAACATTTTAGAGTAATGGATTTTGTTTTATTTATTACCAGGGGAAACCCCTGCGTGCTCCGCACGCCAACTCCGTTGAAACCTTCTATACACATAATCATGTTACGTTTTCTTTATAATAAAGGTGTGGGATTAACAATAACCCCAAAGCTAAGATGGTAAATAATTTTAAATGTTCAATTCAGATTATTTCTTATATTTTATAACAGCAGTTGCAATAAAGGTTAAAAGAACCAGCAAGGCTCAGGTTTACAAAAACCTAACCTAAAAGTTAGAAATACAAATAATTGCTTCAAACTTTAAAAACAGCTGTTAATGGAAATATTAGAGCAAACAGCTGTTTTATCTGTTATTTTATTCCATTGGTTGCTATGGGAATAAATGTAAATACTGTACATTCCTGGCATAACCTAAGAATTTTGTCCGAATAAATTTACAAATATTGAAATAAAAATTGTTTTTATCAAAATGAATTATAACCTATGTTACTCACTAATAGTGCAGCTTTGATGGTAAGATGATAATGCTAAATGTTCAAATCACATTATTTCTTATATTTTATAAAAGCAGTTGTAATAAAGGTTGAATTAACCAGCAAGGCTCAACGAGACTTTGATAAAAACCTAACCTAAAAGTTAGAAATACAAATAGTTGCTTCAAAGTTTAAAAAACAGCTGTTAATGGATTAGAGCAAACAGCTGTTTCATCCGTTATTGTATTCAATCGGTCGCTATGGTAATAAATGCAAATACATGTGTTGGTTCATCAGTCTAGGCCTAAAATAAGAATTTTTTCCGACTAAATTTACAAATATTGAAATATTAGTTGTTTTTATCAAAATGAATTATAGCCGATGTTGCTCAGGGATAGTGTAGCTTTTTATTAGTAAAACTATTTTTTCAGTCGGTTCAGTAGTTCCAGAGATTGTCCCCTACATGCAAACAAATTTTACGTCTTTATAATATTCGTCTAGAAAACTGTACAAATTAAAAAAATGTTAATTCAAGAATTCAAGATATTATAAGTTAACAATCAGAAAAGGCCGCCATTTTGTAAATGATAATCATAAACTCTTGGTGTTTGGTACATTTGTGAATCGTAACATACAAAACGTTTATACCAAATTTGAACACAATACTTTCTCTATTTCAGCGAGTTTTTGTAAAATATTGCGACTATATTAAGCTGATTTCGAAAAAAGTTGCTGGACATTTTTTTTTATTTCAATGTATATAACTCTATCTTGTATTATAGTACGCTCAGGTTTTTTGTGTCACCCTATATGCAGATAATAATTTGCTTAACGCGGTTCAAACAGCTCAGACCGTTTCCAGTAAAATACTTTTTTTACTGAAATACATTGCTTAGTTCGTCGGACTGATTTTATTCCACACGTTATCATACGGTACATTATATCGTATGAACTAATTTATCATGTTGGCCCAGCTGATAACAACCCGTCTAGAATAAGCTGAGAGCAACCAACTTGGAAAATTTAGCATTGTTAGTTTTTTTCCTTTTAACAACCAACAGTTTTTTAAGGTTAGGTTAATATCTCTTTACTATATAGCAAAATTCCTACCAAAAATTCTGTCCCTACTGCGCCAAGTGCCTTTATCCTAATCAATCGTAATCTACGTGGAAATATCAGATTAAGCAATAATCTTTTTGCATTTACTTCGCCACCCGTAGCCACGGCGGTTGGAGAGCGCAGCGAACAGATTGCGGAGCCAACTAAAATTCCGTACATAAAATATGTTTTTAATGTTTATATATTTTTAAGAAATAGTAGCTTTGTAATTATTTTAAGGTTAGGCCTAGAGTGAACTGTAAGAGAGGAACGCGCACGTGTGTTTGCGTGCGAAGCACGCAGGAGTCCCTAACTTGATTACTAAAATCCATAATGGTTTGACGAATTTATATTGTTATACGTTACATTATAATGCACTAACTATGCTATCATGTCAGCACAGCTGATATCGCTCTGTCTAGCCTAGGCTGAGAGTTGATATATCGCTTACCCAGGAGGATCACGTTTTCAATTTCCTTTAATAACGCCTTCCTGTTACAGACATCGTTATAATGCGATATAATCACTCTTTTTATTTAATAAATAGACTGTACTACACGGGCGTCGATTGAGGTTTATAAAGCAGTTTAGAGGTGCAGTTCTCTGGAGGTATTTAATTAAAAGTTGTGATATCCGTGAAAAAAAAACTCTACTTTTTGTAGTATTAAAATTTAATCTCTTCTCCAAAATATTTGTTGACTTCTGATATTTGGAATACGTGGGATTATTTATAGTTCTTTGAAGTTAGGGCAAAAGGGCTTAAGTCAGAAATTGTTAACGATACGGGAGAAGCACTCAAATTTTGACAAACTCATGGTTTGCATTGAAGTATACATTATACGCGAGGAGAGAAGGGGCGAGATAGGCAATATGGCAGCACGTAACGAAAGTGCTGTTTTCTTCTCAGTTCTTATTGACAAGCCGTAGCTGAGTGGATAGCGTAGAATCTTCCTGATCAGAAGATACTGGGTTCGAATCTCGGCTAGACCAGGTAACTTTTAATACCTGTGGTTTGAGGGCAGGAGGGTGGAAGTAAAGCAAACTGTGGTTGGCTCGCTTCCAAGCTGACGGGATATGACCAGTTACCTGGCCTCCGGCGTGGGATGTTTTGCATGATTTTTATAAGATATTTATGTATGTGTAAATATAAATCTATATACATAAATCCAAATATCACTCACGGACTCATCACGATTTCTCAAAAACTACAGAACAGATTGCAATGAAACTTGAAATATAAATTCCTAATTTCATAATTAATTAATTTAAAAAATGTTTTGGGGCACAAAAAGGCAGTCAAGATGACTTAATTAATTATAACTTAAAGCAGGTTTTCAAAGTGTCCACCATCTTCATAAATACATGCGTGCGCACATAAGTACATCTTCTACACAATACACAGTGGTTGCGTTAGCGATTTTTTAACAGAATTAAATACGTTTTTTTGTATAAAATAAAGTATTTAAGAAATTGCAACAAATTTTTAACATTAAATTGTAAAACATATTGCACTTTGAGTTAAATTTTATTGTTTGCAAATTGAAAATAAGCCTCTTTAATAATTGTTGAAGTAAGAGTTTCTGAAAATTTCAGCGCTCCTAGCGCCTGAACGGTTAAGTTTATCAAAAACACACCAAGAATAAAAAAGTCTTAAAATTACATGTAAAATCCAAATCAAAATCCGTCATAAAAAATGGGGGTTTCCATAAGAAATTCAAAAGTTGGCCTCCATATTGGAAAATGGCGGCATATTTTCGAAATTTCAAATTCATATTTTTAATGGCCACTAAAAAGTAGGTGAAGTCCCCCATTTAAAGTTTCCTGTAAATTTTGTAGCTTCTGATATACCAGTGGTGGCACACTTAAAATAGTCACCCTGTATAGCTTACTCTAGGCCCTAGGTTGTCGCTAAGAAAGGTTTTAAAAAAATTCAAAATTTTAGGGGGGTTTGAGAGTCAAAGTTACTAAAACTCCTCATAAGAGAAATACAGATTATAACTTATTTATTGATATATTTGTTTGGTTAATATAGATTTAACTTTGATTTGTCTCTCCATGCAAAGCCGGATAGGGCCAGATAGTTATTATATAACAAAAGAATGATTAAATATTACATTTTAATTGCTTTCTAATTAATATTGAGAAATCATTTGATTTAGAAGATATTAATATTAAAACGTAATATTTACTTATGATTTTATAAAATGTTTGGCCTATTTGTACCAAAATAAAGATAAAAATATTAGCTTTGAATAGATTTTTATTTCATATTGACGTATCAAATGGTTTAGAACTTAATGATATTATAATGAAGAAATTAATAATTGAATATGTTATACGAAGATGTACGAATGTTTCCGAAATTAAACGAGTAGGTATCTATTTTTTAAATTTGTATAAATGAATATATTGATGACTAAGGGAAACCCCTGCGTGCTCCGCACGCCAACCCCCAATGTAACCTTTTAAAAATGTATGTTATGTTTTATTTATAATAAAGGTGTTGGATTAATAATAACCTCAAAACTAAGATTGTAAATAATGTAAAATGTTCAAATTAAATTATTTCTTATATTTTATAACAGCAGTTATAATAATGGTTAAAAGAACCAGCAAGGCTCAGCTCTACACTTTCAAACCCTAACCTAAAAGCTAAAAATACAAAAATAATTGCTTCAAATTTTGAAATCATCTGTTAATGGAAATATTGGAGCTAACAGGTATATTATCTTTTATTTTATTCAATTGGTTGCTATGGTAATAAATGTAAACACATGTGTTGTTTTATCATTCTAGGCCAAAACCTAAGAATTTTTTCCGACTAAATTTACAAATATTGAAATAAAAAAAGGTTTTTATCAAAAAGAATTATACCCTATGTTACTCAGGGATAGTGTAGCTTTTTATTAGTAAAACTATTTTTTCAATCGGTTCATTCAGTAGTTCCAGAGATTACCCCCTACATACAAACAAACAAACAAACAAACAAACTTTACCTCTTTATAATATTAGTATAGATAAAAGGTTGTATTTATATTAATTTTATACCTCAAAGCAAATCTTATAAAGTAGTTCTATAACTCATAATTTCAAAATTATAATATTGATAGAAGTTGTAAACATACCCCAAAGTATAATCTACGCTAGATTTTGTTTAACTATTACAGATTATGGGTGAAATCAGCTGTTATATTATATTGTTATCACACACGTGCACTCGCTTTTATACCAGTTGACCCCTATACATAATTAACATAACCTAAAAATTAGAAATATAAATTGTTGCTTTCAAAATATGAATCGTCTGTTAATGGAAATGCCACTGTTATTAATGTACTCGTGCAATGATTTGGGTATTGGTTCAAGGTTTGGGATTACTTCAATCAAGAAGAAGAAAAATGTCCTATGTAGAAGTCGTACATCGAGGAAGTTTAAAGGAGTTTGCATTGTATGTATTAATAGTCAAGGTCGTAGCCAGGAAAACTTTTCGGAAGGAGGGTGTCTGGTCAGGACTGGGGTTTTGAATCTAAACCCTTTTAACACGCGGGAGTATTTTCAATACGTTGGTGGCTTCGCACGCCAACCCCGTATTTGGGAGTATTTTCAATACGTAATGCATTGCGTGCTCCACACGCCAACCACCGAATTGAGAGACTTTTCAACACATAGTGCATTGCGTGCTTCGCATGCCAACCCCCGTATTTTAGGAATTTTCAATACGCAATGCATTGCTTGCTTCGCACGCCAAAACCTTCGTATTGGGAGAATTTTCAATACGCAATGCATTGCTTGCTTCGCAC
>JAGFPH010003223.1:72622-87104 GCA_018207615.1 Philaenus spumarius | reverse complement strand
GTTATAGTAATATTTTATTTTTGGGCAAAGCATATATTAGTAAATTACTATTCAAACTAGGCCTAGTTTTGTTAGCAGTCTATTAGTAGGAACATAAAAACTGGTGTTTTCAAAATGATAAATTTGAAATTGATATATATTTTTATACAGTTCTTTTTAGAACTAAATTACAAAACTTTTGTATATTTTGAAAAAAATACAAAAGATGTTTACTGCTTTTTATGCAGGTGTAAAGTCGAACTTTTTCCTTTCGTTACTGAACATTTTTTGTTTCTTGAGCTAATAACTTTGTAAATTTAACATCAATCAATTTTTACTGGCATATATGAATTCTTTGAAGCTTTATCTACAAAAAAGCTATGGAAAACTTTTGAATTGTTTAGAATCTATATATATAAAAGCGAAATACCACTCATTCACTCATCACGATTTCTCAAAAACTTCCGAACGGATTGAAGTGAAATTTGGTATGCAGCTTCCTCTAGGGCCATAGGTGATCACTAAGAAAGGGTTTGACAAAATTTGAAATTTTAGGGGGGGTTTGGGGAGATTAAAGTTATTAAATCACGATTTCTTCAAAACTACCGAACGGATTGGAATGAAATTTGGCATGTAGCTTCCTCTAGGGCCATAAGTGCGTACTAAGAAAGGGTTTGAAATAATTCGAAATTTTAGGGGGGTTTGGGGGATCAAAGTTATTAAATCACGATTTCTTCAAAACTACCAAACGGATTGGAATGAAATTTGGCATGTAGCTTCCTCTAAGGCCATAAGTGTTCACTAAAAAAGGGTTTTAAAAATTGGAAATTTTAGGGGGGTTTGGGGGTAAAAGTTACTAAATCACGATTTCTCCAAAATTACTTAACAGATTGGAATGAAATTTGGTATGTAGCTTCCTCTAGGGCCATAGGCGCTCGCTAAGAAAGGGTTTAAAAAAATTCGAAATTTTAAGGGGGATCAAAGTTAATAAATCACGATTTCTTCAAAACTACTGAACGGATTGGAATTAAATTTGGTATATAGCTTCCTATAGTGCCATAGGTGCTCACCAAGAAAGGGTATGACACATTTCGAAATTTTAGGAGGGGTTTGGGGGGATAAAAGTTACTAAAATAATAATTTCAGATCTTTTATTATTATGACAATAGTGCTTTTATTATTTAAGATCTATATATATATAAAAGCCAAATTCCAAAAAAGCTATGGAACACTTTTGGATTGGGGTGTGGTTACTGTATTTGGCGAATTTTTGAAGCGATGCTAGCAAACGCCAAAAAACCGTTATAATTAACACTGCCGGTTCTTGTGTTAAGCTTTAGTGACTGACATCGAGACGCAATAAACTGCAGTGTCTTTAATGTTCATTATAAAATGAAATGTTGATCAGTTTGTATTATGTACTGGAATGCACCAAGGTGTTTAATCATTCTTCACAAAGACGTATTACAGATGTTCATTTACCAAAATGTCCGGCAAAGGGTTCTTTTACAGGGCTTGCTGCCATGGTTTTCATCCGTAGTGACCGTTTTTGGACGGCCTTTACGCTCAAAACGCATACTGCATTACTTGACGGCTGTTTGTGAACTCGTTCATGAAACTCTACAGCAGTTCACGTTAAACTAACACCGCCTGAACGACTGTCCCGTATGACTGAAAACAATGCCCTACGACAAAATTTTCTCTGGAGTGGTAAGATTCGTTACATTCTTAACTAACCCCAAACAAGAAAGTAATGATAATAAAAATGGCCTGGTAACAATCAACAATGTAATCAGCTGTTCTATAAAACACCCGTTTTAAATTCAGTTCAGATTCTTTGGCGCGTACCATAAAACAAACGGTCTTTTTTTTTGTGGTTATATTGGCTCTATTGTGAAACGCTCTATTCCGTCACGCATTTTCTGAAACGCTCTATTCCGTCATTTTAAAAAGTTTTGGTCTTGCCGAGATTCGAACCAGCTGAGTCCATCGCCATAGACTAGCGCCTTAGCTGGTTAGGCTACGAACGCATTGCTAGTATATTTGAGTTGGGTATATAAGTGTAACAGATTGTCTTACGTCATAGGCTTAACCCGTTAATGTTAACACAATGTATAGTTTATTTGGTAACACCTCTGAAATGGACATTGTGCTTGCTCATTTCGTAAGTTGTATTAAAAAGTTTACACTCCTCAATTTACATTTTTTTAATACATTCTTTACTCATTCCATGCATTGAAAGAGACCAAAGCACAAAGTTGTCTACGTGGTCACCAATGCACGCCCTCTGATAGGAACTCCTCTATATGTAAATCTCATTAGACCGGTGCTGCGCTCTGCTGGACAAACCGCTCAACCAGTAACGTCATTCAACGCAGCGCTAAATTGAATCCTATCTGCGGACAACAACATTTCCCCACAGCACATTTATTCCCGGTATCTACAAAACAAACATGTTTTTGTCAACATAGACTTCAGGATTATTCAATATCCAACATTTGTGTTCACAAAATTACTTTATGGAATCAAAGCGGACAAGCACAATATCTGTGGGCACATATTGTACTGTTGCAGAAATACATTGTGAATTCAATATCGTTTGTTTTAATACTGAGTGTATTATAGTGCCGGTTTCGAGAAGTGTTTAAATTAATTTGATCTCGCAGTTGAACCACTGATGTAAGTTTAGTGAATTTTAAAAATTAAATTTATATGTTTTAAGATTTTAAACAAAGAGTTTGAGAGTTTGTATCTCGACCTTACTGCCTTGGATCAGAAGATGGGCCCACGGTAAAATCTCCACGTATATTTGAACAGGGTACTTTTATGGTATTTTACGTTTTGATCGATTTTGTGTGTGAGAACAAAGCGAGCTATAAGGTCGTGTAAAAAACCAAAATGTGTAGAATAATCTTCGACATTATTTATATTTTTAGATAGAACCCTAAAAAAGATTCATTCTAGTACGAAAAATATTAAAAATAGTTACTTTCTATCAAAAAACCTGCTTTCGGTCGTTGGATTTTTGGCTAACTCGTTCGAGCGACTTATAGACAACCAACGTATTGAAACGGCCAATTGACCGATTCAATTGGGGTTAATTAATTACATTAATTAAAATAAATTCAAAGTCAATATAACAAAGGATTAAAGCCAAAGGGTGTCAGAAAAGCCCAAAATTAAGATAAAAAAGTAGTTTCCAATGTAAAAATAGTATTTAGTAATAAATTTGAAGAATTAACTAAAATTGTGTTAGTTAAATACGTGCAGACTATGACGTAGGCTTTAGCGACAAAGTCGAACCAAAACCTTGCAGGACCTGACAGGCATTGACTTGTCCAGTCTTGTCTAAATTTGGTAGAAATGAATTAACATTGAAAGATAGGGGTTTGTAATTTTATAAAAAAAAGTTGTTATTATTAGATTTATGTTAAAAGGAGAGTTAAATAAGTAAGGAGTAATAAAAATAATTTTGTTATGATAATTTGTTAGAAAGTTATAGACAAAAATGTAAGCGTAAACAAATCGATTTTGCAGAATTTAAATAAAATCCAAAAACAAAGTAGAGCCATTTGTAGAGTTACAAAGGGTTAAGAAAATAAAGTAATAAAAAATATACAGTTATAAAAAATAATAGCTAAAAAATAAAGTGTAAAGTCATTCTTGGGCATAAAAAGGCCAATAACTCATAAAGTTCAAATGTAATTAAATTATAAAAAATAGCATTTAATATAGTAAATAATAGGGCATAATCAAGCCGAAGTTCAATATAAATAAATAAATAGTTTTGTAAAAATAAAATTAATTAATAAAAAATTGTATTAATTCATAATAAATACAAGGGAGATTAATAAAAGGGAAATATTGATAAAATAGGGTATATATATGTGTAATAAATTGTAATGCCATGTGAGATATGAAAAGAGCTTTAAAGGGGGGGAATGAAACGCCGAAAACCAAACGAAGGCAATTAGAGTAACAACAAGCTGAATAACTAGACAACCAAACAAGCTATCAAAAATCCAACACCAGATTAGCGCGTTTCAAGACCAACCGAAGAAGATACAAGCAAGAAAAAATGGAAAATTTCAAATTTACAGGAAATAAATTTCAAAATTTAAGCAAAACTAACGAAGTCTATAACTCAGGAATGAAGAGGAGTAGAAACGCCATTCGAATTCCAGAGAAACCAGAAAACGTCAACCAATCCATAGAAGTCAATAAAACCAAAATCCGACCACGCAAAAAGAAGTTATAGAGTTTGAGTGAAATCAATGCAAAAATTGTCAATCGACAAGCTCATACAGGCACGCAAGGCCCAAGCTCCGAGGGGGAAGTGACGTCATCGGATCTACTACGCAAAACAAAACGGACCGCACATTGTAATTCAATAAATGAAGATAATAATTAAATTAGACCTAATAGATGGGAAATAAAGGCACTAAAATTCATCAAATAAATCAGGAAATATATTAAGACCAAGAAATATATTTCTAAAGCAAGAAATCAGGATTTCTTGTTACATAGAGGAAGATGTTGGTTTGACAAGTTAAAAGTCGAGGATAGAAGCCTGCATCCCCTCTGACATCAGTTTAGCACGGAACGCCAACGAGTAGACATCTGACCAAGCTCCGAGGGTACTTAGAGAAAGTCAAAGGGCGATCAGTTCGGTGTGCGTTACGTTTCTAGCTCCGGCCTAAAGCTAAGTCGGGTCGTGATAATTTCGGGAGAAGAATATCCATATAAACGGCCTATCTTGCCAAAAGATACTACAATCAACTGGGAGAGGACAACTTTAATTAAGTCTAGGAGAAGACAACTGTAAGCCGAAGAAACCATTCTGGGGACCAAGGAGAACAACTTTAAATCGCTGGAAATCGACAGAAGGAATTACGCGTCGAACTTCTTGTGTTCTGTAAGTGGCAAACGATCATTGTTACTTATAATTTTAAATAAATCCCTTTTTTACAAAATAATAAATAAATTAAAATAAACTAAATAAATAAATTCAAGTAGATTCTGGGGAAATTGAATAAAGTAAACTCGTTTAGTAAATTTCATTACTCACAATGGCAAATCGTCGTATGTAAATAATATAATCATTAATATACAAATTTTAATTAATAAATTAATTAATCACTTTGCTACTTTTCAATATATGTAATTATAAGTTAAAGATTAATAAATTTCATTGTGTTTTTGAAAATAACAATTTGTTGTTTCAAAGTTAATGGATTTATGTTAATTAATAAATCGTTTTTGTGTTTTCAATAGAAAAATTTTGAATATATAATTTACAAATCCAATCAAATTAATCCTAAAACCATTCAGTGCTCTAGTGTAATTAAGTCAGCAGGTGAGTTATTCACGGATCACTACAAATTTAACTCCAAAGGGAACGATCCCGAAAAAGAGTCTAGAATTAAGCTAGTGTACTACACAAAAGACAAAACAGGTCTAATTATTTAAAATTTAAAACTTAAGAATAGGAAACAAAAAGTTTTCCTTTTCTTGCCCTCGCCAAACCTCTCAAATTGTTCTAACGGGGTAGTACAACAGAACAACGTCATATAAGGCCTGAAAACACTTGGGTGTTATTTGATGAGGGAAAGTGTTAAAGTTAACAACAAAAGGTTGTGTTTATTGAATAAATTAAGAGGGTAGGGAGGTTTGCGCGTGGCAGTATGTACCAAATTCAGACCAAATCAGCTGTTAGAGTGCTAACACATTTATAATTTTTAATTACACCGCAAAACGTGTTCTGGGGACCAAGGCCGTAGAGATGGGGGGGGGGGGGTTAGGGGGTCAAAACCCAACCCGAAATCCCGAAATTTAGTAGTAAAACTTAATACTAGTTAAAGTGCAAATTAAATTATAAAATAGACAACACAACAGAGGATAAAGCAACATATTTCACATCATTGTGCATTGCATGCATACTGATATTTAGATTTGCTTGATTAAACTACAACGTACAATACACATGGATGCAGTAGGTTACAGCCTTACTCTCTTGTTAGCTTGATCTGATCTATTAAATAAGAAAACTATGAAGGTTCAACAAAAATACTTTACTCTAACAAAACACGCAATGTACTGTGTATTGAAAATACTCCTAATACGGGGGTTGGCGTGCAATGTACTGTGCGTCGGCCGCTTCTCATAGTGTTCAGTGTCAAGCTCACATGTGCGTCCTTAGCAGTGAACGTGTTAAAAGTGTTTAAATTAAAACCGAAATCGAAAAGTTTTCCTGACTTGGGACCACGATCGGTGCTCATATACTACTCCCGACCTTAGGTCTCACCATAATGGTCACTGCAATAGATCATCTTTCCTTCGGAAATTCGCTAATAAACACTGACACAACAGCCCCAAAATTATTACGGACGAAAAAGTTTAATTCCGCTACTTGCAGATTCGCTAACCTTTAATAGAATTTTGTGAATAAACTGTCGTACTTTTCTGTAAGTAGTTCGTTATCATCTGATCTATAATGTCCAGTGATGCCTTGGTATCAGAGAGTGCAGAATTTCTACCTTGGCTCAGTGGTGGCCCGTGTTGTACGAGGTCTGTCTAAAAGGTTCGGTGAATGGTACGATAAAAACAGAATGTACATTAGAAATACCTTTATTGGCCTTCAAAACGCTCTCCGCCAGACAAAACGCGGTTCTGACAACATTCGTAAAGCGCCTCAAAACTGTTGGAGAAATCTTCATGTAGAATCGTTTTCAGAATTTCCGTCACTTGGTTCTGAATGTCTTCGACGTCCGTGAACCGTGATCTCTTTAAGGTCTTCTTAAGACGTGTGAAAAAAAAAATCAACAGGTGCCAGATCTGGAGAGTACGGTGGGTGTTGCAAAACTGTCACCCCACGCTGAGTCCAAAATTGGTTTACAATGATGCTGGTATGCGATGGTGCATTGTTGTGCAGAAACATCCAATGTCCGGTCTGGAACATTTGTGATCGGATGCGCTGCAACAAACGTTTGAGAACCTCAAAGTAAGTATCCAGCCGCAACGAATTTTTTTGGAATGATTCCTTCTTTGTCAAAAAATGTGATCAACATGGTCTTCATTTTGGATTTTTTAACGAGCTATTTTGTTTGTCGCGGGGAAGAAGGTGACCGCCATTCCATTGATTCGATTGTCTTTTTGGGTTCTTACTGGTAACACCAAGTCTCGTCTCCTGTGACAACGGAACCCAGAAAAGACGGATCCCGGTCACACATATCGATGAAATCGCCACTGACCTCAAAACGTCCTGCTTTTTGATCATCTACTAGGAAGTGCTGCACAAATTGTGAAGAAATCATGCGTTCGCCCAATTCTTCATTTACGATAGCCCCCACTGTGTCTTTGCTAATACCATAGATCATGAATAATAAAAAAGATTATGCATCCGTACGGTTGCTGTGCACCGAAAAAAAGGTGTCGGGAAAATAGTGCATGATCGCGCTGCGAGGTAGCGCTACGGAGAAATCATTGGTGCTTCACACCGCTTCCATCGTTTCCCCAATAAATAGCGCCACTATCGTCGAATTTCCAGTGGATTCAAATATTGCATTGGATTGGAGTTCTATTAGGTTATCCAAATACAATGCTAATACCCACTTCTTCTGCAATTAATCGCAGAGTCGATCGCCGACCTTTTGTTAGCATCGCTCGCACGCGTCCAATGTTTTCCGGCGTCCCGCTTGTGGGCGGTCGTCCCGAACGCGGCTCGTCCTCCACCGATTCTTTGCCAGCGCGAAAGCGTGCAAACCGATTGTACATACGTTTCCTACTCACAGCATCCTGCCCGTACACTTGCACCAACCGTGGGTTTTTGTCGCCGTTTTACCCAATTTGAAGCAAAACTTAATGTTGTGTCATTGCTCCGAGGCTTTTCGACGCACACTGCTCGGAACGCTCTATTACAATGACTAAAGGTATTACAATAGAAGTCTCGATCAATTCCCGACAGATGTCCAGACATGTTTATGCCTGCGTACGCATGAAAACCGTTATATTAGGCCATTCACTAAACTTTTCAGACAGATCTCGTAGGTTCACTGGTTCAGCGATCCCCCAAGCAAACTGCTTTGATACCTGATACCATAATAATTTAATGACTTCAGACATGTATTACTGGGTTTTATAAATACAATAATTTAGAGTGAATTCCTTTGTGTGTTTCTTTACCAACTGTTAATAAATAAACTACCGTATACTAATTTGTAAGACAGCATTGATCTGAAGTTTTCATTTTTAACCCTTTGAGGACCAAGAAGTGATAAAATTTTAAAAAGCTATGTATTTCTTTATTTTTGTGATTAACTAAGGTTGTTTAGTAAAAAACATTTTTTTTTTGTAAATATATATATACATATATAAATACCTATGCAAAACAGCCCCAGCCGGAGACCAGATATCTAGTCATATCCCATCAGCTTGGAAGCGAGCCAACCACCGTTTGCTTTACTTCGGCCCTCCTACCCTCAAACCACAGATATGATTAGATATCTGGTCTCTCTAGCCTAGATTCAAGCCCAGCATCTTCTGATCAGGAAGACGCAACGTTATCCACTAGGCTACGGCTTGATTAAAGAAAACTGACAAATTAACAAAACTTCAGTTACTTTACTATCGGTATAAATATTACGTGTAAAGTAAAAGTAAAGTTAATCAGCACCATCTAGGAGTGGTTATAGGAAGTTTGCTTGGCTGCTTTTAAGTTTGAATCTGTATAATTTGTATGTGTGAGCGGTTTATAATAATAACTTAGATCAGTTCTTATTAAGTTAAATCATTAATTTAAAGCAATATGCTACCCTTTTAATAAAAAATACTGACAAATGAAAGACTAGAACATGTTTAAAAAAATTGGGGAAATCACACCATATAAATTGCCAATTGAAAGCAAGTACTAGCCAATGTCCTGCTTTCTGGTGGCATTTTTTGAAACTAGGTGGAGACCTGATGTTTTACAGACCTGCAATGGTACTCTAAAGTACCTCCATGGCTCAACTTGTAGATAAAGCCACTGTTACCTTTTATAAAGACAGTTGAATTGGGTGGTACTTGAAAGTACCGTCGGGCATCAAAGGGTTTTAATGAATTTACATACGCCATTATATCGTCAACTCTAAAACTTGATTCTATTCCGCTAAACTCTTTTCAGTGATGTCACAAAACAGTGAAATTCTCGTAAGAAAGGCCTAATAGTGAAATATTTTTGGTATCGAACAAATTTTCATCCGGCCAACCGGTATGTTCGAACGCCCAAGCTGCCGTGGATTTCAATCGCAGTAACAGTTTTTGGAGTTCGTACACAGCCTTTACGCCATATCGAAACACTTATCATGAAAGCACTTCCTGGCGGCTGTTTGTGATTTCATCCCGGAAACTCTGCAGCAGACCACCGGAACGACCTATACCGTAAGAAATTGGAATAGTGGCGAAAACGTTCTACTAAAAAATGTTTCTCTGGAGCGGTAACAACCTTTGAGGTTAACCAACCTCAAATAAGAAAGTAATAATCAACGTGGCCTAGCAACAATCTATATATACAAAAGCGAAATACCACTGACTCACTCATCACGATTTCTCAAAAACTACCGAACGGATTGAAAGGAAATTTGGTATGTAGCTTCCTCTAGGGCCATAGGTGCTCATTAAGAAAGGGTTTGAAAAAATTCGAAATTTTAGGGGGGTTTGGGGATCAAAGTAACTAAATCACGTTTTCTTCAAAACTACCGAACGGATTGGAATGAAATTTGTTATGTAGCTTCCTCTAGGGCCATAGGTGCTCACTAAGAAAGGGTATGAAAAATTTCGAAATTTTAAGAGGGATTTGGGGGGATCAAAGTTACTAAAATCATAATTTCACATCTTTTATTATTATGACAATAGTGCTTTTATTGTTTAAGATCTGTATATATAAAAGCCAAATACCACTCACTGACTGAACACTTAAAAAGAATACAATTACTTTAAAAGACTGAAAATACCAACCACCACGGGCAACGCCGTACGGGTCAGCTAGTCAACTATATAATCAGCTGTTCATAAAACCAACAACAGCTGATTTAATTTCGAGCTGTTTATTTATGACCATGTCTTATTATTTTTGAATTTCTATAGGAAAGATGAGCTGTTGCAGTGGTTCTAATGGTGAGACCTAAGGTCGAGAGTAGTCAATGAGCACCGATCTTGGTCCCCAGAACACGTTTCAGGGTGTAATTCTATATATTGTGTTCGCACTCTAACGGCCGCATTTTACGTCCGATTTGGTCGTAGTTTGTTTCTCAGTCGCTCGGACGAGTTCGTTAGCTAAAAAATCCAACAAAAGAAAGCAAATTTTATTTACGATTTTTCGTACCAGAATACATTTTTGGGGGTATATCTGTGTAAATATATTTGCAAGATTATTCTTTATATTTAATTTTTTACACGATCTTATTATAGCCCGACCTGTTTTCCCCAAAATCGATCAAAACGTAAAATACAGTAAAAGTACCCTGTACTTTTTACCTCGCTAGGCGAGTTCGTCCACCTGGAGCGAAGCGGAGCAGCCCATAATCCGAATCAGCGGGACAAAACAGCGCATGGCCTGGAGTTGGAGGCTAAGGTGGATACCAGCCTCCAGCTCTACTAATATATTCTACTAATATATATTACTAGCTGGTCCGACCCGGCTTTGCACGGATGGACAAATCGAAGTTAAATGTATATTAACAAAAAATATATTATATCAATAAATATATTACACTATGTATTTCTTATGGGGATTTTTAGTAAATTTTACCCCCCCCCCCCCAAACCTCCCATAAAATTTAGATTTTTTTAAAATACTCTTTCTTAGCGAACACCTAGGGCCCTAGAGGAAGCTACATAATAAATTTCATTCCAATCCGTTTGGTGTTTCTTTTTAGTAACCTTGACCCCCCCCCCAAATCCCCCTAAAGTTTCGAATTTTTAAAAACCCTTTTTTAGCGAGTACCTAGGGCCCTAGAGGAAGCTACATACCAAATTTCATTCCAATCCATTCGATGGTTTTTTTAGTAACTTTGACCCCCCAAACCTCGCCTAAAATTTCGAATTTTTTTTAAAACTTTGTTAGCGACACCATGGCCCTAGGGGAAGCTACATACCAAATTTCATTCCAACCCGTTCCATGGTTTTAGAGAAATCGTGATTTTGTAAATTTGATCCCCCCAAACCCCCTAAAACTTTAAATTTTTTAAACCCTTTCATAGCGTGCATCTATGGCCCTAGAGGAAGCTACATACCAAATTTCATTCCAATCCGTTCGGTAGGATTTGAGAAATCGTGATTTAGTAACTTTGATCCCACAAAACCCCTCCTAAAATTTCGAATTTTCGGAAACCCTTTCTTAGTGCGCATCTAGAGCCTATAAAGAGTATTAGTGCCAAATTTCATGTTTGTAGGCCTCGTGGTTTTTGAGAAACTGTGATGAGTCAGTGAGTCAGTGAGTCAATGGTATTTGGCTTTTATAAGTATAGATTAATATATTCTACTAATATGCCAGGTGTTCGGAAAATGTGGAAACGGTTTAATATTTAGTATATAAGAAAAATTTGAAGGTAGATGTGATTCAGGAACCTACTCTATGTAAAAATAACATTTTATTAAGATTTAAAAAAGATTATCCGCCATCTTGGATCCACCATCTTGAATGTAACTTTGTTTTTTTTTAAATGGGAAGTTGGTCGTGTGATAAATTATTCGATGTAGAATTTCAAAAGAAAACTAAAAGTGAAATTTGCACATCCATATCTTTAACCGATTAAAAATGGCGGCTGAAAAACAACGAAATCGTGTTTTCCAATTTTTCTCCATTTTGCTGTACTATTTTTTGTGTACTAATTACTATTCCTTTTGGATTTAGTATTAAATAAGCTTTCAAACGATACGTCGCACAACGATATTTGGGAGTATTGCAAATTTTCGAGTTACGGCCATTTTGATTTTCTCAAAATTAATTTCAAGTGTTTCAACCAAATATCGTTGTGTGGCATATCGTTTGAAACCTTATTTAATTCTGAATCCAACAGGAATAATAATAAATATAAAAAAATAATAGTACAGCAAAATGGGGGGGAAAATCGGAAGTCACGATTTCGTTGTTTTTTGGCCTCCATTTTTAATCGGTTAAATATACGGATGCGCAAACTGCACCGTTGGTTTTCTCTCGAAATTCTACATCGAAATGATGTATCACACGACCACCTTCTCATTTAAAATAAACGGTACCAGATAACTGCCACATACTTTCTCCCAGTTGAAACATTATACCTTCAGGATATGGTTATTTAGAATTGCAAGAGTAGGAAAATGTTACCATAGAAAATATTAGATGCATGTAACACACATCCATATTATATTATTATACTAGCTAGCCCGATCCGGCTTTGCACGGATAGACAAATCAAAGTTAAATGTATATTAAGAAAAAATATATTATATCAATGAATTTAAATTACACTATGTATTTCTTATGAGGAGTTTTAGTAACTTACTCCCCCCCAAACCTCCCCTAAAATTTATATTTTTTTAAACCCTTTCTTAGCGAGCACCTAGGGCCCTAGATGAAGCTACATACCAAATTTCATTCCAATCCGTTCGGTGGTGTTAGAGAAATCGTGATTTAGTAACATTGACCCCCCCCAAACCCCCCTAAGATTTTGAATTTTTTGAAACCGTTTCTTATCAGTACCTACGGCCCTAGAGGAAGTTACATACCAAATTCCAATCCGTTTAGTAGTTTTAGAGAAATCGTGATTTAGTAACATTGACCCCCCAAACCACCTAAAATTTCGAATTTTTAGAAAACCTCTTTAAGTGAGCCACTATGGCTCTAGAGGAAGCTACATACCAAATTTTGTTCCAATCCGTTCAGTAGTTTTAGAGAAATCGTGATTTAGTAATTTTGAACGCCCCAAATACCCCTAAAATTTCGAATATTTTGAAAACCTTTTTTAGTGAGCCCCTATGGCCCTAGAGGAAGCTACATACCAAATTTCATTTCAATCCGTTAAGTAGTTTTAGTTAAATCGTGGTTTAGTAACATTGACCCCCCTTAACCCCCCTAAAATTTTGAATTTGTTTAAACTTTTTCTTATCAGCACCTACGGCCCTAGAGGAAGCTATATACCAAATTTCATTCCAATCCGTTCAGTAGTTTTAGGGAAATCGTGGTTTAGTAACATTGACTCCCCTTAACCACCCTAAAATTTAGATTTTGTTTAAACCTTTCTAAGTGAGCCACTATGGCCCTAGAGGAAGCTACATACCAAATTTTATTCCAATCCGTTCAGTAGTTTTAGAGAAATCATGATTTAGTTACTTTGACCCCCCCCCAAACCCCCCTAAAATTTCGAATTTTTTTAAAACGTTTCTTAGTAAGCACCTGTGGCCCTAGAGGAAGCTACATACAAAATTTCATTCCGATCCGTTCAGTAGTTTTTGCAAAACAACCCCCTTTATGGCCAAAAACACCCAAAAATCAGTTATTATTATTATTAGTACCTAAACGAGAATTTTTAGAAAGATGCGGTTTTTTGCATATGGTAGGGTACATTAAGGGCTACAAATAAGCCAAATTTTATCAAAATCGTTACAGCCGTTTTTGAGAAATTTAGATTTTTATGGTTTTTTGGCAATTTTTGGGGGGTGAAACCCCTTACAAATCAAAAATTTGAAAAAATTTAAAAAAACCCTGGAGATATGCCAAAACTACTTCCACATACCAAATTTCATCAAAATCGGACCAATGGTATAGTCTCCAGCTCTGTACACATCCTTACAGACACACAGACTCACGGACACACGGACAGTCATCACCAAAAAACACCTTTTTGGGTCCAGGGAGCAACATAACAAAATATTTCACTAAAAATATTTTTGAGTTCAGGGAGCACCAACACAGATAATTCCACTAAAACATTTGTTGGGGTTCAGGGAGCACCAAAACAGATAATTTCACTAAAAAATCAAATGCGAAAATTTGGACGAAAACAATACTTTCTCCATATACTACGTATAGGGTGGAGAAAGTAAAAACAAAAATACATTCAAAATGGCGGATAATTTTTTGAAATCTTAATAAAATAGTATTTTTACATAGAGTAGGTTCCTCGACCACATCTAGCTTCAAATTTTCCTTACATACGAAATATTAAACCATTTCCATACTTTCCGAACACCCGGTACATCCATCCCTTCGTAAGTAGACCAATTTCCCAAATAGTTGGTTGAAACCCTAAAGCATGTAAAATTAATTTCGGATATTCGCTCTACTCACGTCAGCGGTTCAGCTGCGTGATCGCAGTATTTAGTCAGCACGCACGAAGAACATAATTGTTTGCCATTTTATTTTTCATTTTCATGTCTACCTTTACTAGGAATATGAATATTTGGAGCGGCGATGGTTTTAATGGTCTGTCTGTCTACAGAAATTACTTTTAAGAAACCTTGTCGCATCACTTTGCATGATGTTAAA
>JAGFPH010003223.1:40230-72612 GCA_018207615.1 Philaenus spumarius | reverse complement strand
AGCGCGTCCCAAGAAAAAACATTAAGGATTTGTTCAGGTGAACTAATTAGGAAGGTCATATTTCTGTGAGCGGAACGGAGCAGGCTGAGGTGCAAACAAACTCTACTTAAATATTCCGTACACGCAGGGAGCTATTCAGTGCCATCGTTAGTAGACCAATTTCCCAAATAGTCGGTTGAAACCCTAAATAGTCCATTTAAAACGCGGAGTATGACCTCAGGAAATGCCCCACGGGACCACTTGTACTTTATGTTTTTTCGGTAGCTGATTACGAAAATTAAGGGTCCAGCGGCTCTAAAATCCCGGCTTTACCCCTAAAGTTGAACACAAAAAAAACACCGTTTTTAGGGGTTTTTTCACGACAACGTTCCGGTGGACCTAGTTTGAACTGCTGTAGAGTTTCAAGAAAGATTTCACAAACAGCCGCCTGGTAATGCCGTTGTGATAAGTGTTTTGATTCGGCCTAAAGGGCCGAGTAAACAGTCCAAAAATTATTGACCGAGCGAAGCGAGGTCTCCGTTTTAGCTCGACCGTTCGACATTTCGTCTGTGGGTCTGTCTCACGACTATGGAAAAACGCCGATTTTGATGATTTTTTGCATGAATGTTCCTTATTCCTAGGCCAAGCCATGTATATATAAGGTTTTTTTCCATTTTTCATTTTTAACCCCTTAAATAAAATAAAAATGGCGGCCGCACCGTTTCTCTCAGTGTAAGTTTTTTTCCAAAGCCAGTTTGAGGCTTAACCGTAAGTCGAATTCAAAAACTAATAACATTTAGCAGGTAGCAAATTTGATGTACTACAAAATTGTTTCCTTGAATTTTTCCGTATCTCTAACGGTAAGCTCACAAAACGGACGCAAACTTCAAATTTGATGAAAATCGTCCGAGTTTCTGTATTTTAACCATGTTTTATACTTGTATTCTTTAGATATCTCCGTAAAACCTTATAATTTTATGGAGAGGGAAAGAGAGCGCGTTACCTGCTGTCTTGCTCTTTCCTGCGCTACGCCAGTGTGGCCGCTGTGACTGTGAGTTGTGGTTATTTCCTTACTGGCACGCTATTTTTAACCTATGTCCAAAACCACATTGGTTATTTCAACGAGCGAGGTCTACTTGTTCACAGAATGAAAACCACGGCATGGCGTCAGGTGAATTATTAGCTTGGGGGTTTCAAACCTATCGGTTGTCTGGGAAAATTTGTTTGGTAACAAAATAAACATTGAACTTTTAAACCTGTTTCTACAGCAATTTGACATATTAGTATACATCATTTATTAGCAGTTGGTAAACAAACACACAAAGAAATTCACTCAAAATTAATAGATTTATGAAACCCAGTAGGACATATTTGAAGTCATTAAAATATTATGGCATTAAATAAATTTGCTTGGGGGTTCGCTGTAGCACGAGCCGGAACTGAATCACGGCAGAAATTCTGCAGTCTCCGATGACAATGAATACTTAAAAGTTAAGAAGCGCAGGTCCTGTGTATTAAATTCTAATAAATTTTTCTAACTTGAAGTTGTAGTACGGCAATGAACCGGGAGGTAGCGCTGGCAAACCGTTTAACTCGCGTTGAAGTGCGAGAGAGCGCGAGATACAATGTTTTCTTCCCCTCTCTCTCTGGTACGTGGCGACCAGACAAAGCGAGAGCGACACACATAGTATATCGCACCACGGTAATACGGTAGGGCTCACGCGCATCTGGCTGTGAGGCCGTGACGTCATCTGCACCAAGCCGGCCTCGCGGTCCACTATGTAGCTGCTCTACTCTAATCCTAATAGGAAGCCATTTTATCAAGCTTATGGTTGGCAATTCCTATTACAGTATTTAGACTATTATTATTATTCTCAATAACACTGACGTACATGTCAAGCAATTTGTTTTGAATTTATTTATTTTACTAAGTTTTGCAGACTAAGTTAGTTTACTACTGAAGAACTACTTGCAGTATAATAATTGATTTTAATATCTTTAAACGGTTTTACAAGTACAATCGAACTCAAATTGTCTTCATAGTGAAACTTCTTAACAAAACTGTGTTTTAAATAGGTTCACAGGTTAAATAATAATTTTGTTAAATGAGAATGTTTTTTTCTTATGTAGTATTTTATTAATGAAAAAAATCTTCTACATACATTATAAAAAAAATGTCAAAACAGTTGTATAAACCAATTTAAATACATATTGAAAAGATTTTTTAAAGGAATCCTTACAAGTCAACATAATATATATTTAATCATTTAGAAATGTTACCATTCTAAAAATTATTAAACAGCAGTATGTTATGTTTGACCTAAATCGTTACACTAATTCTTTATTTTGTTCATCTTCTTTGATTTTTTTCGTGCAGTGTCAGAAGTTTTATATTTATTTATTGCTCTTTTAAGTTCTTTCTTCTTGTTCGGTTCTTTCATTAACTTGCTCTTCAAACGTAATACTAAATCCTCCGTCTAAAAGATGGTTTCTTGCTAGTTTTAGCAGATGAGGAATGTCATAGAATGCCCAAATCTTACGACTTTCTGTGCTTTTGTTAGCTATGTAAGACGTCTGAGGACTTAAATTTAAGCCTGCTCCTAGTTTTCTATTAGGTCTTCCCATATCACTTACAAAAGCTCGCATGCGAAACCCCGACTCTTCAATTAACTTGACACATTCAAAAAATAATTCAACCGTTACACTTTGGTCTAATTGGTAATAAATCGGCTGTGTCCAATTACCAGTTAGGCTTCTAATGATAATTACTTGAACACTTACATGTGGTCCTCTAAACATATCTTGAGCGGCGTCATTGCAAATATCAGATTTTACCTTCATCTCGTCGAAGCACATAACAATGTTGTTTATGAAAATCGTCGCTTAAAACTGTCGATTGTCCTTTAAGTAAATTAAAACTTATATCTAAAAATCCAGGAGGAGTAGAAAACTGTGACAACCGTCTGCCTATTGTAGTCTTACTTGGTAAGGGGTATTTTAATGTATCTCTAACATACGCAAAAGCTTTTTTTTTTAAATACACCTAATTGTGCCAGCTTTTGTTACATCTTCACTAGTCCAATTTGTACATTTTGCTTTTAAAAGTTGTTGTTGTTGTTGACTTTTATAAAATAGCTGTTCATATTTCATCAAATCATGTTTTAATTTAGTTATAACTTGATAGAATAAACTTAGAACACAAAATCTCACAACTAATACGTTTATTAACTCAAACCCGTTTCAACGACAAAGTCGCCATCTTCAGTGATGCACGAGCTACAATAATAGTCAAACTATAACTCACTGCTCAAGTATGTCTTCTCACAAGTCTAGCTTAATATTTATTTATAGTTATAACTTGTTGGGCACATTTTAGTTCATCTGTTAATAAAATTATTTTTTCTTTTAGTTCTTTATTTTCATTTATTAATTGGATGTTCTGCACGTCATTATTAGATAAATTTTGATCTTCATAAGAATCGAGTTGGTTTGAGGTTCCTATAATTTCGCTGCTTCTTTCTTCTGCTGAATTTTGTATTAACGATTTTACAGTTTTCTTACAATTACGTTTATCTGCACAAATTTTTCTTTCAATAGACCCCAAAGTGTCGGTTGAAGTTGAAACTGTTGGTATTTTTTGTGTTGGTACAGAGTATTCTTTTAATTTTCGTCTGGGTAGTAGGCCAATAGTTCCGATTTCAAATCTCTTTCATAATTGCTTTATAAGAAATGTTCCGAACAAATTCGGGCTGTTTTATTGTTGAACTCATCTTTTCGTTTGCAAAAATGCTGCCATTGTTTATGAAGATCTTTTACTTTTGGAAAAACGTGAAATGACAATTTCATTTTCTTCGCATTATCTGAATGGTTTGTACAACCGATAACGGCACAACGTGGCATTTTAAAGCGAGATGAATACTTAGTCTATCGATAAAATTCAATAAAAACACTACAAACACAATCGTCGTGGTGACAGAACGCACTAAAAATAGCTAACTACACTAGAGCGCTGTGTCTGGTGTAGGGCGGTTCGGTCCGCGTGACGTCATCTAACCGGCAATCCACTGCGCATCCATCTTGTGAGTGCTACCGTCTTGTTCTAGTTACCGTGTGTCGCACTCTCTCGCTCTTGACCGCGAACAAAATGGTTTGCCAGCGCTGCGTCGCGGTTCATTGCTGTACTACAACTTCAAGTTAGAAAAATCTATTAGAATTGAGTCTATAAGACCTGCGCTTCTTAACATTTAAGTATTCATTGCCGATACCAAGCCATTACTGGAAGTTATAGATCAGAAGATCATGAACTACTTAGAGAAAAACATAAGAGTTTATTCACGAAATTCTATTAAAAGTTAGTGAGACTTCAGGTAGCTGTAAGGAACTTTTTCTTCCTGGTATTTCATGTCGTTGATGATTTACTAAGAGTGTACGAATGATGAGGAGGAACGGAACGGATCTCTTTGTTGGTGCTTTTGTGGGGTTGAGGAGGATTCTGATCTTGGTCTTCTTCTTATACATGCGTGGCACCTTATCTGTATTTGTCTATATTTTGTAAAATTTATATTCTTATTTTAGTATATGTCTAAATGTTAATTTGTGTTACTAGTAGACTATTATGATTTAATTGTAAGTAGTGATACAGTGAATCACACACAGCTGCAGTGGCACAGGATTAATTGGTTATTATTGGCGAACTGGCTAATTTATTTTTTATATTTATATGTTTTTGTTTTGTTTTTTTTTTTTGTTTTTTTTTTTTTGTTTTTATTACAAACCGATTACCTAAAACTGGTTGCGGTAGTTGGTATAATTTCCAAAAATGTAAGGAAAATTGTAATGCAAGATCTGGAAATACAATTGTTATTATTATTATTATATTTTAAAGCGGACGCACGCGTGCGTCCATAGCACACAGGCTTAAAATTGGCGTGCGAAGCACGCATAGCATTGTGTATGAAAATACTCCCAATACGTGGGTTTGCATGTGAAGCACGCAATGCATTCTGTATGAAAATACTCACACAACGTGGGTTTGCATGTGAAGCACGCAATGAATTGTGTATTGTAAATACTCCCAATATGGAGGTTGGCGTGCACTGTGCACTGGTAATTGGTATAATTTCCAAAGATGTAAGGTAAAAATTGTAATGCAAGATTTGGAAACAAAATTATTATTATTACTTCCCTTAGTATTTTTGGCGCCGACTTGAAACTGATTATTTTAAACACTTCTCAAAACTGGCACTAAAAACAAACAATATTGAATACACAATGTATTTCTGCAACAATACAATGTGTACCCACAGATATTGTGTTTTGTCCGCTTTGATTCCATAAAGTAATTCTGTAAACACAAATGTTGGATATTGAATAATCCTGAAGTCTATGTTGACAAAAACATGTTTGTTTTGTAGATACCGGGAATAAATGTGCTGTGGGGAAATGTTGTTGTCCGCAGATAGGATTCAATTTAGCGCTGCACTGAATGACGTTACTGGTTGAGCGGTTTGTCCAGCAGAGCGCAGCACCGGGCTAATGAGATTTACATATAGAGGAGTTCCTATCAGAGGGCGTGCATTGGTGACCACGTAGAAAACTTTGTGCTACGATCTCTTTCAATTCATGGAATGAGAAAAGAATGTGTTAATCAATGAATTCAAAATAATAATTACTAAAGTTTTATTTCTATTCAAGTAAAATACGAGGATTTTTAAAATGTAAACATTATTTGTTATACGGTACGTGCAAAATTAAACAGTCTAGAAATTAAAGCAACTGTGGTTGGTTTTTAGAACAGCTGATTATTGATTGTTGTCAGGCCTACTATTACTTTCTTGTTAGAGGTTTGCTAACGCTGAATGAGTCTTACCATTGCAGAGAAAGTGTTAATAATGAATCATTGTTTTCGCTCATACGGATCCAGGTCACGGTGGAACTAGTTTGATGGGAACTGCTGCAGAGATTCAAGAACGATTTCAAAAACCTTGTGACCTTGTTGTGACCAAGGGAAGGACGGACGACAACGCTGGTCTCAACGTCTGCTAAGGGCCCTACCACTCTAGGCTACGTGTTAGAGTGGGTACAAGAGACTACCTTTGTAGGTTGGCTAGTAGCGCACCATCAGATTCAAACTCAAGCCGCGATATTGTTGAAACATACATTCGTAGTCTCGTGTTTTGGATTCTATTTATAAATTACTAGGGTAAACCATGCGTGCTCCGCACGCCAACCCCGTTGGAACCTTCTATATACATAATCACGTTATATTTTCTTTATAATAAAGGTGTAAGATTAATAATAAACTCAAAGCTAAGATGGTAAATAATGTTAATTGTTCAGATAAAATTATTTCGTATATTTTGTAACAGCAGTTATAATAATGGTTAAAAGTACCAGCAAGGTTCGATTCTACACTTTAATAAAAACTCAACCTAAAACTTAAAAATACAAATAATTGCCTCGAAGTTTGAAATCAGCTGTTAGTGGAAATATTAGAGCAAACAGCTGTTTTATCTGGTTTTATATTCAATTAGTTGCTATGGTATTGAATGTAAATACATGTGTTGGTTCAGTCTATGCCTAACCTAAGAGTTTTGTCCAACTGAATGTACAAATATTGAAATAAAAAACGTTTTTATCAAAACGAATTATAGCCTACGTTACTCAGGGATAGTGTAGCTTTTTATTATTAAAACTATTTTCCAATCGGTTCAGTAGTTCCAGAGATTACCCCCTACAAACAAACAAACAAGTTTTACCTCTTTATAATATTAGTATAGAAAAATCAGGGAAATAATTTTAAATCGATAAGAAAGATTTATACTTTTTACGTGTGACCTCAAATTATGGAAATTATTGTTTGAAGCTCCCAAAAAATTCATTCAAAATAATACATTTTTACGCAATCAAGCCTTTTATTTAAAAGAGTCGCCGTCGATTTCCTTCAACGAAGCGAATGTTTTCGAAGTTTTACCTAAGACGAAGAAGAGACTAAATTTTTTGTTAATCTAAACATACGGGATTTGGTAAAAGTTTGGCATACATTCAATTTTTCAGAATTTTGATTGCTGACTATTTTCAAACAAAGACTAAGGTATAGTTTGTAAAATTTAGTTTGCCTTTTAAAAAGTGGGCCACATGACCTTACATTTAACACGTTTAACCCCTCTTACTCCGTCCCCCAAAAATCATAGAGGGTCAGATATGTCAAAATTTCCCTGGTATGCACCACACGAAACATATCAAATTAAATTTTTTAACGCTTGTAGCCTTATTGGATTGTTAAATATTTATTAACTTTGATTACCTTATGACGATTCTGTCGAACAATCCTTGATTTCATGTAGTTATTGTGTTTTCTTTACATAACGCGTTTCGACTCTTTATTCAGTCATTTTCAAATGTACACACAAATACACTTCACAAACATTTAAACAACATAAATTACAACACATTTAAAATATATACAAATACGAGCGACGCGCGTTATCGCGGACCATTCTCGAATGTGTTGATCACACATAACTTCCAATACACGGCGCCTGGAAGTTATGCAATGGTCACCGCTACGCAATACAGGTATTTAATCTATTCTTATTAAAGTTTACTTACTTTTATATTTTTCCCGTCACGTGACTTTTTTTCTCATATTACGCGTTTCGGAGATTCACTCCATCTTCAGATACGTAGTCATTCTTACGAGGTCGTCAAACATATAAACAAACACATAAAACACAAACACATAAAACACAAACACTGAAAACACATTAAAATATTAGCGTGGGATGCATCCCGTACGGTGGTCCAAGATAAGATGGTAAATAATGTTAAATGTTCAAATCAAATTATTTCATATATTTTATAACAGGAGTTATAATAATGGTTAAAATAACCAGCAAGGCTCAGGTCTACACTTTAAAATCCTAATCTAAAAGCTAGAAATAGAAAAATTATTAATTGAAAGTTTGAAATCAGCTGTTAATGGAAATATTGGAGCAAACAGCTATTTTATTCCATTGGTTGCTATGGTAATAAATGTAAATATATGTGTTGGTTTATCACTCTAGGCCTAATCTAAGAATTTTTTCCGACTAAATTTACAAATATTGAAATAAAAAAAGATTTTTATTGAAATGAATTATAGTCTACGTTACTCAGGGATATTGTAGCTTTTTATTAGTAAAACTATTTTTTCAGTCGGTTCAGTAGTTCCAGAGATTACCTCCTACATACAAACAAACAAAATTTACCTCTTTATGATATAGATAACCTGAACAGTAAGGCGCAGCCTAGGCACTTTGCACAACACAGTTGTATGTGAATTGAAATTGCCCCTTGATGAATACGTGGATCTGATATTAAGGGTCTGCTGTAGTGGCGGCCATCTTGGATTTTTATCCCATAAGAGCAATGTTAAATTTCAAACCATTTATTTCGTTTATTTTTTATCATACAATTGTTTGCAAGGTCTCATTTTAAGCACAATCACAATACGCATCCGTCTTGCAATTTACATTTTTTTAAAATGCTTTTGATTTTGAAATTTTGTAAGTACAAAGTTTGAATTTTTTTCCTAACACAATAAGAAATCAATAACGAAAAATAATTTGCAAGAAGGATCTTAAATTTTATAAAGAATATTAATTTTTTTTTTCAACACTCAATTACAAAAGATAGACTTATAAAATGGTTTGAAATGAGGCAATGTCAGCGCAAGAAATTGCACTGTTTAGATAGGGATATAGTGAGAAGCGCTTGCGTTCCGGTATATTTCTCGTTTACTGGAGCAGACCCTTAAGGGTCTGCTGTAGTGGCGGATATCTTGGATTTTTATCCCATAAGAGCAATGTTAAATTTCAAACCATTTATTTCGTTTATTTTTTATCATAAAATTGTTTGCAAGGTCTCATTTTAAGTACAGTCACAATACGCATCTGTTTTGCAATTTAGTTTTTTTATATGCTTTTGATTTGTTATGTAATTGACATTTTGTAAGTACAAAGTTTGAATTTTTTTCCTAACACAATAAAAATGTATAATAAAAAATAATTTTAAAGCCGGATCCGAAATTGTATAAAGAATATTCAGTTTTTTTTTTCAACACTCAATTACAAAAGATAGACTTATAAAATGGTTTGAAATGAGGCAATGTCAAAGCGTTCATCTGCAAGAAATTTCCATGTTTAGATAGGGATATAGTGATAAGCTCTTGCGCTTCCGGTTGCTTTCTCGTTTACTGGAGCAGACCTTTAAGGCTTGGCATTAGTGAAATAATATTCCTAAGTTGGCTGCATCGCTCTATGTGGCAGAGTTCTACACTACTAGCTTCCGGTTTCAGTAGCGATTAATTCTTCCGCTTGCAAATATAGGGCAGTTTCGTAGGTAATATGGCTGCATTATTTATGTCTACCTAATTTTTAAATTTATTATAAACCTTTCACCCCTACAAATGATACAAATTGAGGCTTGATAATTCCACCACGCAGCTGAACCGTTGACGTGAGTTGAGCAAATTTCCAAAATCAAAATTATAGGCCTATGTTTTATTGTTTCAAACAACAATTTGGGAAATAATCCTACTCACGACTGTGCTGAATAGCTGCCTGTGTGTACGAAATATGTTAGTAGAATTCGTTTGAACCTAAGCATCTAGCTTCGACTCACGCGCTCCTTCTTTCCACTCGCAGCGGAAAAACTCGTCCATCGGAAGAGAAGATGGTTAGAAGTATGGTTCTTTACGTTTTGATACATTTTGGGGAACCAAGTGTGCTATAAGGTCGCGTAAAAAATAAAATGTGCAGAATAATATCCTACATTTAAATTTTCAGAAAATCTATAAAAGAAATTCATTCTGGTAGGAAACATCTAAAAAAATAGTTACTTACTCTAAAAAACGTGCTTCCGGTTGTTGATTTTTTTTGGCTGACGCTCTCGTCCGAGCGACTTAGACAAACCACATGTGTACCAAATTTGGACCAAATCGGACTTAAAGTGCGGCCGCTAGAGTGCTAACACATATATACATTGCAGCGGATAAACCTTATGCAATGCGTGAAAAATTGAGTTTTGTTGTAAAACTGCAAAAATCAAGATTTCATAGCAGGAGTTGAGGTACACCCTATACTTAACTAGATTAGAATACGACAAGTCCCGGCCAACTGTACTGTGTCAACAGAGATGGACTTTTGTCCTGGAACTTGTTTCAAGTTGCTAGAAAGACTTAGAAAAATTAGTTATTTTTATACAGGAATAAGGGATTAAATAAAAGTATAAAATTGATGAATTTTATGGGTAAATGTGAAACACGGGAGGTGGTAACATTGTTCATGGAAGTCACAATTTTGTAAAATAAAAAATGTTAAAGTTATAAAGAGTTAAAGTTATAGGAAATTCTCAAATTTCATCAAAATTAAATGAAAAATATATTTTTGAAAAGCGTAAGAAAAATTGTATAAAAAATGTTAAATAACAAATTAAGGAATATTTGATATTTTAAAAGTTAGAGATAATTGTTAAAGTTTGAAGGTGAAAAAACACCATAAAAAATGAAAAAGGGAAAATGAAAAAGTAAACAAGTTGTAAAGAAGTAAAAGTTTTATAAGATAAAAAAGTTTATAAATTGTTAATCAATTAAAATAGTAGGTGAGAAAGTTCATACCTATATTTTGCTAAAAATAGAATGAAAAAGGTGGTAAAAATAATAACATAGTGTTAAGAAAGTAGTAAGGGTATAAAATTGTAAATCTCAATCGAAAGTATCAATTTTAAAGTAAAAATTCAAATTCAAAAGTAAATGTTAAATTTGGCAAATTTTGCAAGTCCCAAATACAGAAGCAAAATCTTCGGACAGAATGGAAATTTTGGCTAGTATATCATAAAATAATAACCAACATAGAAGAAAAAAGAAAAAAAATTTTCCTTCTAAACCAGAAAAGTTTTCGCGAGGATAAACCGCGGAATACGCGAGGCAGCGCCATTAGCGAACCAAACGTAGTACGACCATCACTCAAGTTTGAGAAGACAGGAAAATGTATCAGGAATACGATTACGAAAACCGCAAGTTCATAAAAGCAGTTAAGGGAAAACTACGAGGAAAATACGTAAGACAATAGGAGAAAATGTTAGGAGGGGAGAGAAAGATTAGCGGATGGCAAGGCCTAACGAAGAAGTTAGTGGGGGTAGTACCAACCTAAAACTTAAAGAAATTAATGCAAGTTGCATGGCGAGATGTCGAACAAGGGATAGAGGAATAAGAAAGGCAGTTGGTACTCGGAAGGCGGCAAAGGAGTCCATATAAGCGGAGTACAGCGGGAGCCGCGCATCTTTTGAGCTTTTCATCTTTAGATCGACGTGAGGGCATCCTTGAGATTTCATTCTTTTGATCATTTATCATGGTATCATTGTATTATTAGATCAGTGAGTCATTAAATCATTAGATCGACGTTGTTAGACGGATCTGCGATGTTAAAGTAACGTACTTAGAAGCAGTGTTTTATAAGGACAGCAGTAAGATATGTGTAAATCAAACAGTGAACATTTTAATTAATTATAATATTATGCAATATAATATTTCAAAGAACAGTTCTCATTAAAATTTTATCAAACGTAAATACGAGTTAAATGAACAAAAACAGTGTAAAATCAGTTAGCATTACAGACAGTGAAAAAACGATTGAACAGTTTGAGTGAATTACGCTATAGTTAATTATATAGCCGGTGCGTCAAAAAACCTATAAATGACGTAGTCTACAAGAATCACAGGACTGATGTAATGACAATAACTGGAACAGCACATGGACTTTGAAGGACTACTGGAATAAGAAGCGGAAACCAAATCAGGGAAGGCGTTAGAAAACATCAGTGAAGGCGTTAGAAGACATCAGGGAAGGCGCTAGAAGACATCAGGGAAAGTCAAACCAGGCAAAAGCTGAGACCACGAGAGACGTTCAACCGCACCAACGATAACCGGACTTCAGGGAAGCTGTATTTCAATCAAAATTCCTGGGAAAGGTGTTCAGAGTACAGGGTCGCAGTAATACAAGGTCTGTCAGAAAAGTTACGATATCCCTTATTAAAATATTGCCTGAGTTGAATTTAAATAATTATTGATACTGGGTTGAGATAAAAAATTAGGTTTTTCAAAATATAAAGTTATTAATCTTGTAAATTAAATATATAAAATCATTTTCATAATTAAATAATTAAATAATAAATATTAAAAAAGAAGGAATAATTAAGTATAAATGAATAATAAATGGTTCTACCTAAAAGAGTTAAAATTTATGTAAATAGTAGATTTAGTTTAAAATTTATGTTTTTGTAGTGGAAAGAACCACAGAGTATTTTGAGTTTTTATTGAATAAATTTTCTTTTGATTTCAATTAATATAAATAATTTACCTTGTTCAAGAAATTCCTATTATCTAAGTATCCTATATGATAAGTTGTTTTCAGTGTATGATCAAAATCGAAGGGCAGAAACGCAAAGTTGGCATTTCCAACGAAATTTCACAAAGCACAAATAATTTAATTATTCTAGGTAAAGTTCCACTGTTCTCACTCCTCAGAGATTGTCAAATAAATATAATATTAATTACTGAGCTGAGCAAATTTAAAGTTAATAGTAACTTGAATAACTGGAAGGAAATTAATAAAATATTTTTATTTAAGGTGACTATAGGCATAGTTATCTTAACCAGAGTTATATCACCTAGGCTATTAAAATTAATTTGCCTTAAACTTCCAGTAGGTGATATGATCTCTTTATTCTGTAACAAAGTAGGGAAATCCTACAGACAGACAATAGCGTCGGGGCTACGTTGCAGAGTTGGCTCCCGAACGTCATTAATAAGGTCTGTCGTTGCAGAGTTGACGTCGCAACGTGGGGACAAAAGGAAAACAAACTTCCTCCCCCAGCGTCGTGCAACTATTGCATCGTTGCAACATATATATATATATAATTTTTAATGACACCCGAAAACGTGTTCTGGGGACGATGATCGGTGCTCACTTACTACTCCCGACTTTAGGTCTTACCATAAGGGTCACTGCAATAGCTCATTTTTTCCTATGTAAATTCGCTAATTAGAACAAAACAAACTTGTTATAACCACTCCTAGATGGTGCTGATGCAATAGTAATATTAATGATACTTGCATTAATGAAATAATATTTCTGCATTGACTATAGTTCTCCAAGTGACAGAACTTGCAAATACAGGGTAGTCTCATAAAGGCGGGGTCACCCAAAAACCAATATTTAGTTGCAACACGCTTATTTACATGATGTATTGAAAAATCTATAAATTTTATTAAATACAGCTCTGACACACATACAAAACAAACGGATATATTATTTTGTTTCTAGTATTCTTCAGCGACGAAGTTAATGTCTGCACCACCAGAGTGCAGAGTAAACACTCGAGAAAGAACACAAATTCGGCGAGGACATGCTTCCACATTAAAACACATTTTTTCGCCGCGAATAATCCAAATTTGTTTGAATCACTTTTACTTGGGGGTTTACTTACATTTTGAACATGTTCTGGGGACTAAAGTCAGTGCTCATTGACCACTAACGACTTTAGGTCACTGTAAAAGCTCGTCTTTCCTATCGAAATTCGTAGGATGTCGGTTAAAAATATACCATGGATGGATCCAGTCGGTTTTCAAGGGGAAGGCTGTCTCCTATCCCGGGAGTATAGGATAAGTTTTTGGAACACAGTGCTTGAAAACGTCGTCTATTTCACGAGCACTCATTTTGAATAGGTAATAAGGAATATTTTCTGTGCTCATAAATGAAATTTTATTATAACAAATTGTAGAGAATCTATTATATTAAAAGAATTTATGAAAACTTGTGGCAGTCAGTACGGTCATTCTATCCGGCCGTTTTCCTTATTTTTTTTTTAAATTGCATGTAATCATTCACAGATATGTCATCAAGCATTACAAATCATGTATCTTTCGCCTTACAAACGTTATAATGAAATGCAAATTTCTGCTGTGTATTCCTTATGGGGGTTTTTTTTTTGGTTCTTTGTCCACTTTGCGTTCGTATACCGTTCATCCGATTGCTTTTAAATTTTTCATAGTAACACAGGTTAACCCCTGGGAAGGTTTTAGGCCTTTTACCGAAGTCCTAGGACATTAGGGCTACGCCCCAGTGGCCCTCAAAGTTTCAATGTTAATCTTATGGAAGAAAGATTTCTATTGATTTTATCAAAAACAGCTGATTTTATCAGGGGCACAAAAACAGCTGTTCGTATAAAAAACTTAGCAACACATCATGTTTGTTTACTTTCATTACCATAGCAACATTACTTAGAAAATTTGAAGAGTATTACCTTTTTGAGGTTACATTGACAAACTAAAAACAAACACAAACAAAAATCAACGAAAAATGCTAACTATATTTTAATTCAATTCAAACATTGGTTGTTACAAACCTATTATATATAAAACAGCTAATTTGGATCAAAAACTTAACATAATTTTAGGGTGGGCCTACAATGAAACAAAACACCAATTGGGCTAATTATTAGAATCAGGTTTTATTATAATTCTTCACAACTACCAGTTTTTTTTAGATTAGGTAAAATTTTCCAACTGCGAGCGAAGCGAAGCAGCAATTTGAGGCCGAAGGCCGAGGCGGGGTTGGGACGCGGAGCGTACAGGGGCAGAGCCCCTAGTCTATATATTAATTTGAATAGATTTTTTGTAATCCCAGTGAGATCTCGAGTTTTACTGGACCAATATTCACACAGTTGGTACCAAATGAAAGGTAGTCTGTATATTTGCCCATTTTACTTGGATTTCAGCTATTACCCCCACTAAATTTTCTAAAAACGGAAATTTAAATCTCTTATGGCAATTTTTAACATGGGATAAAATTTTAAGCCTATTCCGAGTGATACCTGGAGTTCTATTGGACCGACTGACATGCGGTTTGTGTTAAATGGAAAGTAATTAGCTCTATATTTGCCCATTTGCCTTAAAATTTACTATTCCATAATTTAATATTTAAAAAATAGAATTTAAAATATTTTCTATTCATTAACATTGTTTTTACTGATAAACTGAATAGCACAGATCAGCTGATTATAACAGCACGCGTTTTATTATCATAACATGGTTTGTTTACGTTGCAATTTACTTTATTGAAGTAGGTTAAGTTTAATTTTGCTATTGCTTAATGTACTTTATTGAAGTAGGTTATGTTTGATTCACATATAATTCTTGAATGTATTTACATTCATTACCAAAGCAACCAATTGAGTACAATAACAGATAAAACAGTTGAATTCGGATGTCCAGCTTAATAAGTGCAAAATAATATTTTAAGTTAGGCCTAGACTGAACCAACACATGTTTCAACACACGTTTCAACACACAAACCAATAAAAACTTGCGTTATGGAATTAAAAAAAAACTATGTTACATCCTAATTAAAAATAAATAAGACATATTACAATTTAATAGTAGGCCTATTTATTTATAATATACGGTAACTGATAGTGAGTAACCAATATTAACAGCTGATTTCAAAATACGAAACAATTATTTGTATTTCTAACTTTTTGATTAGGTTTTTGATTAAGTGTAGACCTGAACCTCACTGATTCGTTTACCTTTATTATAACTGCTGTTGTAAAATATACGAAATAATTTGATTTGAACATTTGACATTATTTACCATCTTCGTTTTGAGGTTATTATTAATCCTATAAATAAAACAACATAATTATGCTTTTAGAAGGTTCCATCGGAGGTTGGCGTGCGAAGCACGCAGGGGTCTCCCCTAGTAAATCATAGAATTGAACTGTATACTTGAAAATTTTAAATATCCTTATTCTATAAACTTTAACACTTTGTTTCACTAAATTAGAGCAACTAATCAAAGCTCTCACAAACGTGTAGTATACAGTTTCAGCCTGAAGAAATGTACGTATTTCACGGAAATGCGCATATAGCATCGGAACACTAAACCAGTTTTTCTTATATCAAACGAAAATATAGAACTTGCACTTCAAATCGATGTACAAATCATTATACAAATATATAGATTTGTAATAGATACATCGATTGCAAAATGTGCTTTCTCATTGGTTTAAAACTGTCCAATTGCAAGGAGTTACAATAAACTTCATAACTAAGAAACTATAGGAGAGACGAATGATTAGAAAGAAGATCGTGGTAGAAAGTTAAAATTTTGACGAATCCAATGGTGCCCTCATCTTCTTTTCAAAACAAGTCTGCCTTAAAAAAGTGATGAGTTTGAGGTTTAAGCCATTTCTTTGTGCTTTCTCGCACGGCAATAATCGATTTAGACAACTTCAATTTTAAAACGATGATTACATAAATATACATTACATAAATACAATAAATGGTAGCAGATAACTGCCACATACTTTCTCCCAGTTGAAACTTTATACCTTCCCAAGAGTAGCATAGGAGGTGGTTATTTAGCATTGCAAAAGTAGGAAAATGTTACCATGGAAAGTATTAGATGCATGTAACACACATCCATATTATATTATTATACTAGCTAGCCCGATCCAGCTTTGCACGGATAGACAAATCAAAGTTAAATGTATATTAACAAAAAATATATTATATCAATGAATATAAATTACACTATGTATTTCTTATGGGGAGTTTTAGTAACTTTCACCCCCAAACCTCCCCTAAAATTTCTAAAATTTCACCCTCCCCCAAACTTTTTCTTAGCGAGAACCAGAGGCCTAGAGGAAGCTACATACCAAATTTCATTCCAATCCGTACAGTAGTTTTAGAGAAATCGTGATTTAGTGACTTTGACCCCCAAAATAATATTGTATTTAATGAAGTTAATCACTTCTCAGGTATATGTGTCTGAACCTTACTGAACCAATAAAAAATGCTTTAATTTACAAAATGTATATGGGAAATAGACATTTAAAAGTATTCCAAACTATCTGTCTGGTAATCTTTAAATTTAAACTTGGGTTACTTACCATGGTTGCATACTTTATTTATTCTATAAATTTATTTATTCTATGTTTTAAACATTCCAGGATAGCTTATTTTATGCTACAATATTTGTTTTATTATAGTTTATTTTAGGTTAATTATTATATTACTGGTTATTTATTTGAGAAATATGGGTTTCATTCTAAAAAAAAATGAATGTCTCTCATTGGGCCTGATGATGACCGGTGTGACTGGTCGAAATCGATGGCCATTTTCCATCTTTTATGTATATTTACCGTCTTGTATGTTAATACAGTATAAGTGTAAATATATTTTTAAGTGTTGTAATACGTTTTTTATTTTACATCCAGTAAATACAACAACACATGAAATGCTAATCAAGAAGTTATTAAAAAATAAATAAATAAAGGGGTTAAGTTAAGAGAAAAACTGCATGTAATTATCAAGCCATTATCATGGAGGAACATAAAACATTTTAAGAAGAACGTGTTTAATTGAGTTTAAATCATACTTCTCTATTTCGAAGGAAATCAGGGATGTTTTTTTGGAACTTAACCTACTTTTGGGAAAAAAAGAATATAACAATGTTAAACCTTAAGAATACCTTCCATTCTTGATATAACGTAAATGAGCTCGGTTTTCTGAAGTGAACTAAGTATTCAAATTATATACAATAATCACTCGATTAGGAAAAATTTTGTTTCAATAGGGTACAATGTGGATTTAAAATCAATAACATTCTAAAAAAATAATAAACGTATTTTAACACAGTTAAGTAACTCCCATATATTTTAAACACCATAATTTTTACAAACGCGGGTGGGATAATATTGTTTGGTTGCCAGTTGCCATAAAATAATCCTCACAGTTTTAATGAAAACAATAACTTCCCGTTATAGTAAGTAAAATGAATTCAAATCTACAATTTTAGTCAAAATCGTTTTTCGGGATGACAAGTAAAATTATAATTAAGACTATAAAATAAAAACTATAAAATAATAAAATTATAAAAAAATTAAATAGTTTATTTAATCATTTTATTTACTACTTTTTAGAACAAAACAAAAAAATAATATTCTACCTACGTCAATTGGATAAAAAAAAATCATTGTCCCAGGCGGGACTCGATCGCGCGACCTTTGAATTACTGGCCGTGCTCGCTACCGTGGTGCTACCCCGTGCGGCCGCTGCCGCGATGCTAGATTGACAACACAAACTTGTTTATTTTTAAACATTTCCCCATAATTATAAAACGCCGAAGTTTTGATAAAAGCGGGTGGTGTCATTTATTTGGCATCTTAAGCACTATAATTACTGAAAATTTGATCAAAATCGTTAGAGCCGTTTTTGAGAAATTTGTATTTTTGTCGTTTCTTATGGGTTTTTAGGGGTAAATTACCCTTAAAAATTAAAAATTCCAAAAAATGAAAAAAACGAATGGAGATATTAGGGTTTAGTACCTACAAACCAAATTTCATGAAAATCGGACCAGTTTCCTCTCTGGTCGTGTATACATACACACACAGACAGACTGACAGACAGACACCACTCTAAAAACCACTTTTTTGGATTCAGGGGGCATCAAAACGGATATTTCCACCAAAAACTCAAATTCGAAAATTCTGACGAAAACAATAGTCTACTTTCTCCATATACTATGGTATAGGGGGAGAAAGTAAAAACTTAAGTTTAAAACATTTCCATTCCAATGGTTTTTGTTTTTATTGAGATTGCATAATATTTACAGGGTCAAAAATATTCTATACAATTTGTGTTATCTGAGACAACTCAATTGAACAATCTGCCACTTAGACGATTAAACAAAACAAAAATATAATAATCCAAAGGAGGGGGCTGCAACCCCCTGGATCCACTAATGAAATATACTCGTACCACATGGTCGTCCCGTGCTTCAATACGGTTATCGAAGGTTATTGTGTTTTCCTAGCTTCAAGCCATAAAGCCTTTTAGTAAACAACACGGGTATTGAATAAACCGGAGCTCAACAGTGACGACAACATGTTTGTTCGAAACGCCGAGAAAATATCGGTGGAAGAAAAAACGTTTTCGACTGTACCAGCAAGTGCGAGAGATAATATACGGGATTCAATTTACTGCAGCGAATGAAGTTGCTGGTTGACCGGTTTGTCCAGCAGAGCGCAGCACAGGGTTAATGAGATTTACATATAGAGGAGCCCCTATCAGAAGGCGTGCATTGCTGACCACGTAGGAAACTTTGTGCTATGGTATTTTAAAAGTATGGAATGGCTAAAGGATGTTTAAAAGAAATAATTAAGAATGATAATTACAAAATATGTTTTGTATAATTACAATTTATATACGAGACATTAAAAAAAAGCAGTTACTGCTTTTCCCACAGTGTGGAGACAAAAGAAAGCAGTTTCAAGACTGCCGATAGAAGTGAAAACTGTAATAATTATAAGTCGTTTTTTATATTGGTTTAATATAAAATTTGATTATTTTAACACTACCAAGTAAACTATTTTAACACAACTCACAAAATGAGGAAGCACGATGTCCATTTCAGAAGTACTACTACCGAGTAAACTATTTTAACACAACTTACAAAATGAGGAAGCACAATGTCCATTTCAGAGGTAATACCAAGTAAACTAATTTAACACAACTCACAAAATGAGGAAGCATATGTCCATTTCAGAGTTATTACCAAGTAAACTATTTTTTTAAAACTTACGAAATGAGGAAGCACAATGTCAATTTCAGAAGTATTACCAAGTAAACTATTTTAAAACCACTTACAAAAATGAGCAAGCACAATGTCCATTTCAGAGGTATTACCAAGTAAACTATTTTAACACAACTTACGAAATGAGGAAGCACGATGTCCATTTCAGACAAACTATTTTAACATAACTCGCGAAATGAGGAAGCACATCGTTCATTTCAGATCTATACCAAGTAAAATATTTTAACACAACTTACAAAATGAGGAAGCACAATGTTCATTTCAGATCTATTACCAAGTAAACTATTTTAACACAACTTACAAAATGAGGAAGCACAATGTCCATTTCAGAGGTATTACCAAGTAAACTATTTTAAACCCACTTACAAAATGAGGAAGCACAGTGTCCATATCAGAGGTATTATCGAGTAAACTATTTTAACACAACTCATAAAATGAGGAAGCACAATGTCCATTTCAGACAAACAAACTATTTTAACACAGCTCACGAAATGAAGCACATTGTTAATTTCAGATCTATACCTAGTAAACTATTTTAACACAATTTACAAAATGAGGAAGCACAATGTCCATTTCAGAAGCATTACCGAGTAAACTATTTCAACATATTTTACGAAAAGAGGAAGCATAATGTCCACTTCAGAGGTATTATCAAGGAAACTATTTTAAAACCACTTACAAAAATGAGGAAGCACAATGTCCATTTCAAAGGTATTACTAAGTAAATTATTTTCTCTGCTATATACACATGTGTAGTACCTAATAGAGAGTGACGGTAAAATCCGATTAACCACCCGTAAATTTTTTTGGACGCTGTGCGCCTATACAAGTTTTCACTTAAAAAATGACTACCATTATAAGTTCCATCTGTTAGTTTAAACCTATAACCTGAAGGTCCAATAGAGTTCAATGTCAGTACCATAGCGTAAAGCTAATATAAAACTAAATAAATAATGTTTGCTGAAATTAAATTAAATGACATGGTCATCTAAAGCAACACTCAATTTAATGAAATGAAGGAAGCTTTAAATTATCGGCAGTATATACAATGTTAAAAAAGTTGAAACGTACGTTTGAAATCTCGGTTTTTAAATCTATATATATAAAATCCAAATACCACTCACTGACTCACCCTTCACGAAAAACCACCGAATGGATTGGAATGAAATTTGGTATGTAGCTTCCTCTAGGGCCCTAGGTGGTCGCTAAGAAAGGTTTTCAAGAAATTCGAAATTTTAGGGGGTGTTTATGAGGGTCGAAGTTACTGAAAAAAACCACCGAACGGATTGAAATGAAATTTGATATGTAGCTTCCTCTAGGGCCCTAGGTGCTCGCTAAGAAAGGTTTTCAATAAAGTCGAAATTTTAGGGGTGGTTTGGGGTCAAAATTACTAAAAATCCATATAAGAAATTCAAAGTGTAATATATTCAACATTTAAATTTGATTTGTCTATCCGTGCAAAGCCGGGTCGGGCCAGCTAGTTCTATTTATAAATGAACAATCAGGGGAATAACTTTAAATTATTAAGAAGGTTTTGTACTTTTTATACACATGGTTATAGCCGAGTTCGTACCAAACCTTGTTCAGTGGGTCTGGCGTAATTATTGCAACAAATGCTTCAATCCTGTTTCTTAAGGGTCTGCTCCAGTAAACGGGAAAGCAACCGGAAACGCAACCACTTCTCACTGAATCCTTATCTAAACAGTGCAATTTCTTGCAGCTGAACGCTGAAAAATTGCCTCATTTCAGACCATTTTATAAGTCTATTTTTTGTAATTGAGTGTTGAAAACAAAACTGAATATTCTTTATAAAATTTCGGATCCGGCTTGCAAATTATTTTTCATTACTAATTTTTTATTCTGTTAGGGAAAAAATTCAAACTTTGTAATTACAAAATGTCAATTACATAACAAATCAAAAGCATTTAAAAAATGTAAATTGCAAGACGGATGCGTATTGTGACTGTGCTTAAAATGAGACCTTGCAAACAATTTTATGATAAAAATTAAACGAAATAAATGGTTTGAAATTTAACATTGCTCTTATGGGATAAAAAACCAAGATGGCCGCCACTACAGCAGACCCTTACGTTAAGGGTCGGCTCTAGTAAAACAGAAAGCAACCTACGACTCCCTATAGCGGTGGTAGGTTACGCGGACATTGCTCATCCTAAATCCATTTAAAACCCGCAATTATTCAAATAGCGTTTTTAAAAAAATACCAAACTCTTGGGGACAAAATTCTTCATCCGAATGGCTTGGTAATTTTTCGCTATAACTAATAGTTACAACGTAAAAAAATATTTAAATCACCCTATAGCGGCGGTAGGTTACACGGACATTGCTCAGCCTAAATCCATTTAAAACCCGCAATAGTTCAAATAGCGTTTAAAAAAAAAAATACCAAACTATTGGGGACGAAATTCTTCAGGCGAATGGCTTGGCAGTTTTTCGCTATAATTAATAGTGACAACATAAAAAAAAATTAAAAATCAATTGTTTTAAATTGTTAATAAATATTAAACAAAATGTTTTTCTTAGTTTTGGAAAAGCCATTTGCATGCATATTGGCCATAGCTTTAAAATGATATATCGTTCATAACTATCCGATCAAAAATAAAGGAAAAATTTGGATTTTAATTTAACATTGGCCTTATGGAGAGTCAGCCAACATGGCCGACAGCTAGAGCCGACCCTTAAGTGGGTCAGCTGGTAGCGGTGTCACGTACACATGATGATTTATGAACCCCCTAAGATAATAATCGCCTCACGTCAGATCGGGCGAACGCGAAAGCCATGCGAAACAAGCTTTGTCGTCCGGCCCCTTGCGGTCAATCCAAAGGTCGTCTACACAACGTAGTTTAACCAATCACGAACTGAATTATACCAGTGAGGCGGCGCATTATCTTGCTGCCAAATAAAGTTCTGTGTTTCAGCTTCTTACAATTGAGGAAAGAGCCATAGTTGTAACGCATCAAGATAAGAAACACCAGCTACAGTTGCTTCAGCAGAAAAGAAAGGCCTGTAAACTTTCCACCGTGACATGGCACAAACAACATTCAATTTATGGGGGTTTCGTTGCAACTGAGATTTGCTGATACCCAGATGCGAAAACATGTAAATTTAGGTGAAAGTCGATTCATCACTGAAGACGACACTATCCAGAAAATCTTCGTCATCATGCAGCAACATATGATTTGCAAAATTACCACGTAAACCTTAGTCTGTCGATTTTAGAGCTTGTAACAACTGCAGACTATAACGACGTAGTTGTAAGTGTCTCCTTAAAACTCTCCACACAGTCATCACTGGAATTGCTAATTCATGACTAGTCATCCGAAATGATTTTTGGAGGCGTGAAAGACTCTCTCACTAGTTCAACACGTTCGTCCAGTGCTCTTCCCTTTACAAGGCCGTGTGACGCGATCAGGATCATGGTTAGGATTGAGTGTGCACTGATCGTGTGCAGTATGATGATCATCTAGGAGGCAACGCCACGTACCACCGGAACTCACTTTAGGACTTCCACCTAGGAGGACTTTTTCGAGGGGACTCAATTCAAGTTACGATCTGTTTGTGATTCTCTCTATAGTCACACACAAAACTAACATAGATGCGTCTATTTCAATCTATGTCTTACATTATGCATAGGTCACAGCTACCCCCACCACCAAGCTTAGATCCAAGTGCCTCTGTCCTAATCAATCATCATTTCCGTAAAAATTACTATAAATAAACGATACCAGGAACTGGCACATACTTTCTCACAAACATATTTAAATTATTAAAATAATTCACAGACTTCATAATTGTAGGTGGGGTAGGAGAGGGGATTTATTAAAATAGAAGATTAACTAATAAATATTATTATTGTTATCTAGAGAGAAAACTATTCGATTTCGAACAAATTTATACCAAACACGTCAATTAGGCCTGTATAGATGCACGAAAAAAGGTTTTGAAAAAATTTGAAAAACAACCCCCTTTATGGCCAAAAAACCGCCAAAAATCAGTTATTATTATTATTAGCTAAACTAGAATTTTTAGAAAAATGCGGTTTTTTCATATGGTAAAGAATATTAAAGGCTACAAATAAGCCAAATTTTATCAAAATAGAGCCGTTAAAAAAATAATAACTGATTTTTTGGGAGGTTTTTTTTGCCAAAAAGGGGGTTGTTTTTTCAAAAAAATTCAAAACCGTTTTTCCTAAATCCATACAGGCCTACTTGACATGTCTGGTGCAAATTTGTTTGAAATCGATCGAATAGTTTTCGCTCTAGCGATGTATACATACAGACAGACATTTTGTAAAAACCATTTTTTTGGACTCAGGGGTTTCGCAAAACGGATATTTCCACAAAAATCTCAACATCGATTTTTTTGCGATCACTATACTTTCTCTATACTATGGCGTAGAGAGAAAGTAAAAGTATAAAATAACTTCTCCCATCCCTATAAAGATTGTTCTGGAAATTTGTGTTTGTGAGCTTTTACTAGCAACGAAAATACTTGTAAGATTTAAAACGAAAAACGTAGGGCGCATCGTTACAAAATGGAACGAGTCAAATCAAACCCAATAGTTTGGCAATAGCAGAGTTGCACTTGAAAGCACAGCCATGCAATATAGAGTACTCGTAGGTAGTTATGTAATTAGAAATTATGTAAATCGCATAGTGGTATTTATAAGTAAGCCATCGTATGAGTACAAAGACAAGACGGGGGAAATTGAGAGGGTGGACTGAAGATTTTAAATAGAGAGAAAACATTAGAAAGGAGTTCTTTTGTGAAAGGTCCTTGGGTGAGAAGAGAAGTTTTGGGGGACCGGGGCCTTCTGGGTGTAGACGGCGATGGGCGTCAAGTAGAGACAAAAGAGGCTTTTCCGTGAGGGGGTCGGCTATAACAACTGCGCGTGGCTACCGGTTTCTCGGGGGCCATATTGACAATGTAATATTCTTATGAGTAAATATCTCTGATGGGCTTGTAACGCCTGGCAGCCCTAGAGTGTCTAGTGCATAGTTTATAATTAGTTATTACTAGGGGCTCTGCCCCTGGACGCTCCGCGTCCCAACCCCGGCTCGGCCTTCGGCCTCAAATGGCTGCTTCGCTTCGCTCGCAGGTGGAAAATTCGATTAAGAATCTCGTTAATCTTTGGCTCGTTTGTACATAGGTGACCGAGCATAAATCAGCTGTTTTATTTGGCAGCTGACTCAAACTCATTAAACATTATCTCCATAAGATTAACATGGGAAATTTGAAGGATTGTATACCGGAGCTCCTTCTCGGGTGAATAGCGGCTGAACGGATGATAATATATAAGACTTGACATATCTGTGAATGATTATGTTCAGTTTTTGATCCAAATTAGCTGTTTTATATATAATAGGTTTGTAACAACCAATGTTTGGATTGAATTAAAATATAGTTAGCATTTTTCGTTGATTTTTGTTTGTGTTTGTTTTTAGTTTGTCAATGTAACCTCAAAAAGGTAATACTCTTCAAATTTTCTAAGTAATGTTGCTATCGTAATGAAAGTAAACAAACATGATGTGTTGCTAAGTTTTTTATACGAACAGCAAACCTAAAATTATATTAAGTTTTAGATCCAAATCATTTGTTGATCAAAATCAGCTGTTTTAAGCTTTTCATACGAACAGCTGTTTTTTGTGCCCCTGATAAAATCAAAAGAAATCTTTCTTCCATAAGATTAACATTGAAACTTTGAGGGCCACTGGGGCGTAGCCCTAATGTCCTATGACTTTGGTAAATGGCCTAAAACCTTCCCAGGGTTAACCTGTGTTACTATGCAAAATTTAAAAGCAATCGGATGAATGGTATACGAACGCAAAGTGGACAAAGAACAAAAAAAAACCCATAAGGAATACACAGCTGTAATTTGCATTTGATTATAACGTTTGTAAGTGAAAGATACATGATTTGTAATGCTTGATGACATATCTGTGAATGATTACCTGCAATTTAAAAAAAAAATAAGGAAATCGGCCGGATAGAATGGCCGTACTGACTGCCACAAGTTTTCATAAATTCTTTTAATATATTGCAACGGGAAGTGCCCGATTGCAATTCGAAAATTTCGAGTTTTGTAAAGGAATTTGCAAAAATCGAATTTTTTGAGTCTGGCGAGAGCATCTACTGTATGTAGGCCATGAAACAGCAAAGTCCAGGCGACAAGGCCGTTATCTCCCGAGATGCGACTTTTGAACCATGACATGTTAAGAGCTGAAAACTTAACTTAGTAGAATAGGGAATGATTTCTGTGGGAATAACCGGGATCTGAGAATTTACGGATTCTGGATTTTGGTTGGTTAATGCATTGTGCTAAAAACGCGTGTATTGGTCATCCATTTCCCGATTCGTAAATCAAAAATGTACTTACGTTATAAGCGTTAAAAGCTAAGGGAAATTTTCAAATTAACTCAAATTTCAAAAAGAGTAATATTTTTGGAAATGGCATAATATTCTAAGAAAGAAAGGTTATATAACAAAAGTCGATATTTTCAGTTTTAAAGAAATCAGTCAAATCAAATTGAGTTAAAGTAGTAGAAAAAAGAGTTTTAAAGTAAATGTCTTGTAAGGAACTTTTTAAAGAAAGAATGTAGTGTTATATAAATTAAATAAATAATTAAAATTGTGTAAATTGAAAAGGTGAGGGTTTTCACACATTTAAACGAAGTATAAAAAAGTAAAGTAAATATTTTATGTTATAAAGAGATGAATGAGAGTTATAAGTGTTAGGTGATATTGTAAAACGTTAGTAGTTGAAACAAATTTCGGGAGTAGAGGTAATTAAACCCAGTTTGAAAAATCAAAATTTAAAAAGTCCCTACAAACTACAATTTCTGCAGAAACAAAATAAAACTACGGCCATGTATCCAAAACAAAGGCAAATTGGATATACAAAAAGGAAAAATTGAAAATGTTAATGAGAAAAATTTAATTAATTAATAAGCTGCGTTAGAGACCCCAGTAGGCCTGAAAAGTGAACCCCGAGTCGCACAACTACAATTCGACTTCGAGAAGAAAGGTAAAGCCATGACGAATAAGAATCTCCAAATAAATCCAAAATCAGTGTAAAACTTAACGAGTTATGAAGAAAATAAGGAAATTGGTTAATTTTGGTAAAGCCAAGTAAAGATTAGACGAAGCGGAGGACACGTCACGAAAGTGGAAGGGATGAGCGGGAAGGCCTAACGCGGGAAACTGCAAAAGCTTAGATATGACTTTATGTGAAAACTAATGAGAGAAAAGGAGAAAAAACTTCACAACAATTCAGGAAATAATTTATACAACATATGAGTACCAAAAAACTCCGAAAAAAGTGGAGTTTTTGGAAATCTGGAAAAACCGCCAAACGCTACAGTTACAAGGGAAAGGGAGACCCTATAAAAGCGGAGGACGCGTTGATCTGGGTCTTCTTCTAAAAAATCGCTGCGAGAGATGTGTTAGTCTGCTTCTTATAATTTTTGATACGCCGTGAGGCTGCTGCATCATCTGTTAATTTTTCTAAGATGTTATAAGTTCGATATTGTAATCAAGTCTAACGATTACCAACAAGTACTGGATTTTTGTCTTCGTAAAACTTAAATATTATATTTTTTATAAAAGTCTAAAGAGCTGAGAGTTTATTAAGCGTAAATGACATAGTTAAGGGATGTCATTTGGACTACGTCAAAGGAACGAACTGGCGAACTCATCAACTTCAAATGAACTTCTAAAAGGATAACCAGACGAACAACCCGAGGAAAACTGGACATAAGGAGGGAAACGATCCGGCTAACCAACAGGCGACTTCTGGAGGACCACAGACATACCACGACATCAGGGAAGCTGTTCTAAAGAAAACACCTGTATTCCCAGGACAACACCAGCGACTCTGAGGTCACCAATTGTAGCAAAAAGAAACAGCAAACATAAGGTCTGTGAAAATCGAATGCTACGTTATTTGTCCCCTAAATTGCCTGAATTAGAGTCAGTAAATTTGTTTCAAATACTGGGTTAGTTAGGATAATTTTTAAATTAATATCTGTAAAAATCTATTAAAAAAGTAAATTCATTCAAATCAGTAGAGTCATTAAATAGTATAAATAAATTAATAATTAAATCAAATCATAAGCCATATAAATTTAAAAGCCATTATTAAAATTGAATTAAATTAAATTAGAACGTTCTGCCTATCTGTAGAATAATTGTATTTGAATTGTGTTTAAAAGTTATTGTTTTAAAGGGAAAGTTACCCTAAGAAATTGATTATTATTATTTGAAAGGTCTATTTTATTTTGCAAATTTGGTAAATAAAAACTATAATTTATTTACAGAACAAAAAATTCACTTGAGTTTTAAATTTACCTGTATTACTGTATATCCATTGTGTCCTGTTCTTATACAATTAGTAGTGAATATATGAAAAGGTTTTTGAAAGCACAAATAGGTTACTATGGCGGTTCCACTGTTCTCACTTCTCTGAGATTTACAAAAAGTAAACAAGAGTCATTAATTATCTGAGCTAGTAAAGTTTTAAATTCTGGAAGTTGTAAAAAAGTCTTTTATAGAGTAAAGTAAATTTATTCAACTTAAATTGCATCACCTAGGTGAAACATGTTAGTAGCCTTAGCCTTCCAGTAGGTGATAGTAATTTAAATTTACAACAAAGCAAGTTGTTTCTTTGAGAATATTTTGGTGTCCCGAAAGTCGGGCCCGACAACAAGAGCTTTCGTTGAAAATTTTTGCGTCCCGAACGAGGGGCGTGATTTAAATTTGCAGCGGCAAACGTGGTTTGCGTTGTAAATTTTGGCGCCCAACTAGTTGGCTCGATTTAACCTACGGTTAAAATAACCAGAAGTTAAATTAAGTCAAGGACCGACGTAACGATTATTTGTGCTTTAATTGTATTTGTTAGGATAAGGATATTTTGTGTAGTGTGTAAAATACGGCTACTATTATCAATACTGTGTCAAAAGTTTCCCGGGTTCGTTAGTCGTTTGTGTATAGGGTGGGAGTAGTTATAATTATTGTTAAAAATATTTTGTTGTGGGAAAATCGTGTTTAGAAAGAGTGATTGTATAGGAAAGTTTAAAATAAAAAATTATTGAGTGGTTTTAAGACGCGACACGACATAGTAACAATAATATAACGAGTTTAAGTGAAATAAGAAAGCGAGTTAATTAAATAAAATAAAATGGCCAGCAAAGAGTTAAAGGATTTTATGGACATGTATAAAAAAGATAAGGAAGAAGAAAAGAAACGTATGGAAAAAAAGGAAAATGAAGAAATTCAACGGCGAGTGGAGGAAGCAAGGCTTAAAGAAATGGAGAAGAAAGAAAAAGAAGAGGCTCGAGAGCGTAAAGAGGAACGAAGGAGGCTGAAGGACGAAAAGATCCGTGAAGAAAAAGCAACAAGAGAAAAGGAACAACGGGAGCTGTACCAACTAGTTTCTGGAAAAATTGGAGAGATTGGAGCCAAAATAGAAGAGGAGACCGAGAGGTGCGTCCTGCAGCATTCAAGGTTGGAGAATAGAGTGGACCAGATGGATGAAAAAATCAAGTACTTAGAAGAATCCACGAGCTCAATAAAGGAAACAACAGATGCAAATTTTAAGAAGATAGAGAAAAGGTGTGAAAGGGTTGAGAAAAAATTAGGGGAAGTAGGTAGTCAGTCAATGGGGACGCGTAACCTAGGTATAATGGTGCCTAGATATGATAGTGATGCAAGGAAGCTGGAATATTATGGCAATGCGCATTAACGGCCAAAACAGTTTTTAAGGGAATTAGAAAGTTTAATTGACGAAATTAATCCGTTTATGGGTGATAGTGAGAAGCTTAAACTAGTGGAAATGCATTTAAAATCAAGTGCACGAGAGTGGTTTCAAGTAATCAGAATGGAGGATATGAGATACGGAGAGTTTAGGGAAAGGTTTTTACAAAACTATTGGTCGCTGCAAAAGCAGAAAATCGAGCGAAATAGGATAGAAAATGGTAGATATTATGAAAATAGTACGTTAAGCCGAAAAGACTATTTCTGCCGTATGATAAATAAGGCATCCGATTTTGACCCAAAATATCCTGAAGCTTTCTTAGTGTTTACGATTATGCAACACTTTGATGATCATATAAGGTTGGCGAGCATGGGTAAGCCCAGTGAGAACATTCAAGAGGCAATTAATTTCCTTAATAACATTGATATGATGGAAGAGGCGAGACGCGGTGCAAGGACACCGAATACGCGATTTAATCAAGCGCCAAATCAATCATATCAACAAAGGCCTAGCCCACAACCCAATCAGAACCCACCTGTCCAGCGATCCTTCCACCAAAACCCAAATAATAACCAACGCCCGAATCCGAACCGACCTAATCCGTCTAGACCTAATCCAAATCCAGCGCCTGCAAAAAACGCGTAGATAAGGCCCTGCAAATGGATCAACGAAATCGGAATGATGGGGCTGCGGAAAAATGTAATCGAGAATTTAATGTACATAAAATAAGTAAAGTAAAATGTAATGAAGCCAAATTAACCCAAAATCAAACTAGACCGGCGAATAAAACAATAGAGAGGTGTGAAGATGCGTTAAGTGTGAAGAAAGCAATAGGTAGCTTACACTACAATATTAGAAACGATTTGTTGAACGATACGGACGAGCGAGTTATAGCCGAAAGCTTAATCGATGAAATTCCCACTATTTTGATAGAAATAGAAAACAACGTAGCGATATTGGAATTGGACACTGGATCAGAAATTTCTGTAATTCAGCAGGATTATGTAGAGCAATTAAAAGCAGAATTTGTTAATATGTTGGAGCTGCCAGTTTCAAATTTAGAGTTGGTGACCGCGTTGAAAGGGAAAGTCCAAAAAATTAATAAACAAATAATGATTAGGGTTAAATTTGGAACGGAATTTATAGACGCAAAGTTTCTAGTTGCTAAAGGGTTAAAATCCCGAATTATTTGTGGATGCGATATGTTATATAGTATTCAGGCCAAAATAAATATGCAAAACAAATTTGTACAAGTTAATATTAATAATAAAACAATAGAAATACCATTTATTGAAAAACAGGTTGCCATAAGCAAAATAAAGGGCAAATGTTTAAATATAGCGTCAAGATATGCGGCGAATATTAAAGGTACAGGAAGGCCTAAACAAATGGGGGCGTTGACTAAAGCAGCAATGCCTAATAAAATTAAAGTAGAAGTTTCGTCAAGTACAGGAAGTACGAACGAAGTGGTGTTGGAAAATTCGCAAGTAATTAACAACATAATGGCAGGAAACGGAAATGAAGACGAACAAAAGGATGCGACAGCGGTACCAGATAACGGAGAAAAGGTTAAAAGGGAAGAAGGGTTGGAGAAAAGCGCGACAAAAGGGTTGCGACTTCAACGGGGTTCCAAAAGGAACTATTGTAAACAAATAGTCTCGAAAGGGTTATCCAAGGAAGCCAGAGATGAAAGTAATCGTCGAATTTATATAAATAAAAAATTAAGTAGTAAGGAATATGTAGGTACAAGTAGGCCTAATATTCAAATGAGTAACCGATCTCCGATGGAACAAGCTAGAAGTTGTAGGCCTAATAAGAATATTGTAACGTCTAATAATTCTTTTTCACAACACTGCACTAAACACTTTGTTGACAATAATAATAATAATAAAACACAAGCACTTTGTAATAATAATAATTTGATTAGCGGAGAAATCAATGAGATTAAAAACTTTGGTAGTAATATGAAACGATACACTGCTGGTAAAGTTAAGTTTAAAACTAGTGATTCTAAAAGCATAATAAGCAAGAGAAACTTTCACCGAAAACACGGTCGACGAAAGAAGGGAGACGTAGGCCTAACAGAACAATCAACTGGACTTGGGACGGATAGGCAAACAATAGAAAGGCAGGGTCGACGCAGACAGCCGGGCTACCAATGCAAAGCAATTACGTTAAATAATGTATATAGGCACGATACCATTTTAACCCAAGGTCAGGAAGTTGTGTTGCAGGAATTAATAAATAAATACCAGGATGTGTTTTCTGAATCACCGGACCGTATAGGATAGCCAAAAGATTAGGAAATAAAACATATATGTTAGTAGACCCAGTAACGGGAATTGTAAGGGGCAAATATGATATAAGAGATATAAAGCGTTATGAACGATAAGTATAATGTTATTTCAAACTAAAATGATTAGGCCTATACCCAGCTAATGTCAAGGCTTTGTAATATAATTTGTAAATAGAAAAGGGAAAGAGAACTCGGTCAGCTGGCTGAATTGAGTAGGTCAGGTTGAACTGAGAGCGTAAATAATAAACAAAGTGTAGGAGAGGGAGTCAAGGTCGAACAGCTGATGAAGGAACCGTAGGTCGGCTTGGCTAACGGAAACAATTATCTCGGCGAGACAAAATATTGACATTAGTGGTGAGGGTGTGAAGGAAGTGAATTAAACGTTTGGAGGGGAGTAGCCTAAATGAAATGTAAATAAATATGTGTTTGTTGTTGTAAATAGTATTGTCATACGTAATAGGAATTTGTTAGTGGAAACACAGGGTGTTTAAGAAGTACAAGATTTGAAAAGTAGGAGGGGGAGGAAGGTTTTAAAAATGTTGTTATGAGTAAATGATATGCAAAGTAATGAAACATAGTCAAAAAACTTCTCAATAATAGAATGATGTAATGTAAATAATTTAAAATTAAAGTTAGCGTGT
>JAGFPH010003223.1:0-21718 GCA_018207615.1 Philaenus spumarius | reverse complement strand
AATGTTCAAGAATGAAGTATAATGTCCCAGCACTTTATATAATCTTCAAGAAGGTTCTACAATATTCCAGAATGGTATATAATGTTAAAGAATGTTGGAAAATGAAGTAGAATGTCCCAGAATTTTATATAATCTTCCAGAAGGTTCAAGAATGTTCTAGAATGATCCAGAAAGGTCTATGATGTTTAAGAATGTTGAAGATTGTCCAAGAATGAAGTATAATATCCCAGTATTTTATAGAATATTCCAGACGGTCCGGGCCATGAAAGGAAGTTGCTGGTATTTTACCGCTAAAACATGGTAGGAAGGAACTTGGTTAAACAATTCATACTGCTTGGACAAACAACTTTACTGTATTCTTTAAAATATGCATTTTTCCTACTTTACATTTAACAACTATATGATCAGTAGATCAACGATAATGTTTACATAAAATGTATATTTCAACACGCACAAAATATGCACTTCCCTACCACCTTAACCCTGTAAAGTCGTGTACAACAGCTGGATTACTCAAAACATAAATAACGACACGTCTAGACAATCTTGACACATTTTGAATTATACTCCTCCAGATAGCTCTGTTCACTGCTTAGTGTTTAATCTATCTGAAGACGGAAGTCCGTAATAGTAATTAATGTGCACTAACCCAATTAGCTATATTTTGGGGAAATATTTATACAGGGTGTCCCCAAACTGTCTTCTTGCCTTTTGTGGATTTATTCCTGGGGTCGAGACAAACATATTTCATAATATAAACACTATACGGTGCTTACATTTTTGTCTGTCTGTATGTTTTTTTTACAAAATAATTGATATCTAGAGAACGGTTTGACCGATTGAGTTCAAATTTGACATGAAGTTATACCTAACAATGATAGGCCTATATTATAAGTAAAATAAACAATTATATCCAATCATGCGTTTAAAAATGGCTACTGTTCGAAAATTCCAAACCTAAATTACCCAAAAAATGTCAAGACATCTGTTTTGTAGTCCTTTTTATTCTGTATCGGACGGTGTAACTGTAAAAACAATCGGATGAAGGATAATAGTGAAGTCATGTGTAATAATTTGGTTTGTTCAACCCGGCATCCTATACCAACACAGTAAACACAACAATATTGTATGAACATACTCTGTTACTATACTTAACTATTATTCTTCATCCGATTGTTTTGATAGTTACATTATCCGATAGGGAATTAAAAGGGCTACAAAAAAGGTGCAGTGAATTTTTTAATTTAGGTTTGAAATTTTCAAACAGACTCCATTTTAAAACCCATGATTGAATATTATAATCGTTTATTTTACTTAAAATAGATCATTGTTAGGTATAACTTCATGTCAAGTTTGTAAAAATCAGTCAAACCGTTCTCTAGATATCAATTATTTTGTAAAAGACACACACAGACAGACAGAGGAAAATGTAAGCACCGTAGATCCATGTTTATATTATGAAATATGTTCGTCTCGATTCCAGGAATAAATACACAAAAGAGGACCAGAGAGTTTGGGGACTGTATAAGTACGAGCTGGAATACCAGTATTTTATAACTGACAACTTTTAGTTTTCGGTGAAAACCGAAGTTAATTTTATCATAGACTAGCTGCCCGTTCTGGCTTTGCACGCATAGACAAAATCATCAAAGTTAAATGTATATTAACAAAAAATATATATCAACTAGTTAGTTATGCTTCGCTATTGCATAATTATTTTGGTGAAATAAATGCGACAAATGATCGTGATTTAGTAACTTTGACACCCCCCCCCCCCCTAAGATTTCGAATTTTTTTAACCCTTTCTTAGTGGGCACCTATGGCCCTAGAGGAAGCTACATACCAAATTTCGTTCTAATCCGTTCAGTAGTTTTTGAGAAATCTTGATTTAGTAAATTTGAACCCTCCCCAAACCCCCCTAAAATTTCGAATTTTTTTAAACCCTTTCTTAGCTAGCGCCTATGGCCCTAGAGGAAGCTACATACCAAATTTCATTCCAATCTGTTCGGTAATTTTGGAGAAATCGTGATTTAGTAATTTTTACCACCCAAACCCCCCTAAAATTTCCAATTTTTTTAAACCCTTTTTTAGTGAACACTTATGGCCTTAGAGGAAGCTACATACCAAATTGCATTCCAATCCGTTCGGTAGTTTTGAAGAAATCGTGATTTAATAACTTTAATCCCCCCCAAACCCCCCTAAAATTTCGAATTTTTTCAAACCCTTTCTTAGTGAGCACCTATGGCCCTAGAGGAAGCTACATACCAAATTTCATTCCAATCCGTTCTTTAGCTTTTGAGAAATCGTGATGAGTGTGTCAGTGAGTGAGTGAGTGGTATTTCGCTTTTATATATATAGATAAATATTACACTATGTATTTCTTATGGGGATTTTAAGTAACTTTGACCCCCAAACCCCCGTAAAATTTCGAATTTTTTGAAAACCTTTCTTAGCGAGCACTTATGGTCCTAGAGGAAGCTACATACCAAATTTCATTCCAATCCGTTCGGTGATTTTTGAGATTTCGTGATGAGTGGAGTCAGTGAGTGGTAGTATTTGGATTATGTATATATAGATCAAACCTATCGTATCTTTCAATGGCATATTAATCTGGTTATCAAAAGGAAAAGCTTAATTGCTGTAAAAGAATAATAAATTAGTCTCTAGATGCAAAATTCTCCTAACCAAAAAAACATAGTTTTTAAATAATTGATTTTAAAGTTTTTGCAAATCGGAAATTTCAAATTTTAGTTAATTATTATTCTAAGCAATTTACTTCAAATTTTGATTTGCTTGCAAGTGTATTCTCAACCACAGCGAAAAATAAATGAAATGGCAAACTCCTTAAGTAATTTTACTTTCTCACTAAACTATAGTATAGAGAAAGCATAGTGATCGCAAGAAAAAATCGATGTTGAGGTTTTTGTGGAAATATCCGTTTTGGGACCCCCTGAGTCCAAAAAAGTGTTTTTTACAAAATGTCTGCCTGTATACAAAGCTAGAGAGAAAACTATTAGATCGATTTCGAACAGATTCGCACCAAACATAAATTAGGCCTGTATAGATGCTAGAAAAAAGGTTTTACACATTTTTGAAAAACAACCAACTTTTTGGCCAAAAAATCAGTTGTTATTGTTTTATAAAAAAAAACGGCTCTAACGATTTTGATCAAATTTGGCTTATTTGTAGCCCTTAATGCACCCTACCATATGCAAAACACCGCATCTTTCAAAAAATTCTCGTTTAGCTAATAGTAATAATAATAACTGATTTTTCGGGAGTGTTTGGCCTAAAAGGGGGTTGTTTTTCAAAATTTTTCAAAACCTTTTTTCGTGCATATATACAGGCCTAATGGACATGTTTGGTGCAAATTTGTTCGAAATCGATCGAATAGTTTTCTCTCTAACTAATAATAATAATAATATTTATTAGTTAATCTTCTACTTTAATATTACCTCTCCTACCCCTCCTACAAAATTATGAAGTCACAGTGAATCCGTTTAATAATCTATATATAGGCTATATAAACGAAATACCACTCACTCACTGACTCACTCATCACGATTTCTCAAAAACCACCGAACGGATTGGAATGAAATTTGGTATGTAGCTTCCTCTAGGGCCATAAGTGCTCACGAAAAAAGGGTAATGAAAAATTTCGAAATATTAGGAGGGTTTGGGGATCAAAGTTATTAAAAAAACGATTTCTTCAAAACTACCGAACGGATTGGAATGAAATTTGGTATGTAGCTTCCTCTAGGGCCTTAGGTGCTTACTAAGAAAGGGATTGAAAAAATTCGAAATTTTAGGGGGGATTTGGGGGGATCAAAGTTATTAAATCACGATTTCTTCAAAACTACCGGACGGATTGGAATGAAATTTGGTATGTAGCTTCCTCTAGGGCCATAGGTTCTCACGAAAAAAGGGTATGAAAAATTTAGAAATTTTAGGAGGGGTTTGGGGATCAAAGTTACTAAAATAATAATTTCAGATCTTTTATTATTATGACAATAGTGCTTTTATTATTATTTAAGATCTATATATATAAAACCCAAATACCACTCACTGACTGAACACTTAAAAAGAATACAATTACGTTAAAAAGACTGGAAATACCAACCACCACGGGCAACGCCGTACGGGTCAGCTAGTTTAAATATGTTTGTGAGAAAGTATGTGCCCGTACCTGGTACCGATTATTAATAAAATCTGGAAACTTTTACAAACATTACATCTATACAGGCCTACTTGATATGTCTGGTGCAAATTTGTTTGAAATCGATCGAATATTTTTTGCTCTAGCTTTGTATACATACAGACATACATACAAACATACATACTGACATACAGACATACAGACATTTTGTAAGAACCACTTTTTTGGACTCAGGGAGCCCCAAAACGGATAAGTCCACATAAATCTCAACATCGATTTTTTTTGCGATCACTATACTTTCTCTATACTATAACTTAGTATAGTGAGAAAGTAAAATGCTCGTATTTATATTAGGCCTACAACTTGAACGCCATCTATTGTTTGCACTAGCGTTTTAATTTGACTGGTGTGAAAATCACAAACGCAAATAGATGAGCAAAGATTTGTAGACTAAAGGTATTGGAATTCACGATAAAAGAATCCCATTGCTTTGAGCCAAATGTCAAGCAGCTGTCCGTACCAAGAGGCGTTAATTGTATTAGGAGCTGTAAAGCAATCAGCAAGTTGGCAACACTGCGTGTATTGTCTGCTATTTACGTCTGTGTAATTGTTGTCTACCCTGAGACAATTAACGATACACGCAGATTAAGATGGCTGTGAAATGATTTTGTCTGCGTTCACAAATTGCTTGATTTCATTATAAGGTTAGAAAGTTTTACTAGAGAATTTCCATAGGAGAGGAGAGCTATTGCTTAAGGTGAGATCTAAGGTCGGGAGCACTGATCATGGCCCCCAGATCACGTTATCATCAAGGTGCCATTAAAAATTGTAATAATAATTGTATACAGGGTGTTCATATTAACTCCCCTTATTATTTTTGTTACTGAAAATAAGTTAACAAAACATTGTATGTATCGTGTGTTGCACAACGGGACAAATGTTTTGACATATCTGACCCTCTATTATTGTGTGGGCTTAGGGGGGTTAACAATTTCAAATATATAGGTAGGTCATGTAATACACCGTTGAAAAGCTTACTAAAAGAGAAACATAATGGCGCAAACCAGAGCTTAGTATCTTGCTTCGTTTCAATGTACTGGACAATCAAAAGTCTGGAAAATTATATATCCTATTACTTTAAATGAGCAATTCTTGGATCTTTGGATCTTTGTATCTGACGCGGATCTCGAAAACGGCTCTAACGAATTCAAAGAAATTTTGTATTTAGGTGTAGTTTTGATTTTTAAGTACACCCGTATAGTTGTATTTCGTGTAAAAACGCAATTTTTTTAGAAAATCTACTTTAAAAGTTGAAAAATTTTAACATAGGGTCTTATGGGATGCCATGTTGGTTACAAAATAACAACGAAATAGTAAACAAAGCAATCAAAACAGCTGTTTATAAACAAGCCATGAGATTGAGTATTATCCAAAATCACCTGTTCATTGGATAGTTTTTAATTACTGTTAAAAAAACAATCTAATTTATACTGTTTTAGCACGTTAGAATTAGAATAAATTGGTCCTGATTTAACAATTTATTTTGTAAAAAAAAAGTATACTTGGCAAAAATGGATAAACCTTAATAGTCAATTTTGTAATATAGTATTGAGGTTATGTTTACTACTGTACATTTAGGCCTGGTTTCGAAACTTTAATTGACAGAAGACAGTAGAACTAGGACTAAAATCGTAATGAAAGTCTCTCACGTTTCTCTAAAGCATGTATTTGAGGTTATAATTAATCTTGTAATTACTGTAAATATATTTAAGCCTGGTTTCATAGTTTTACAAACCGATGTACAAACGAGCCAAAGATTAACGAGATCCTTTAGCGAATTTTCCACCTGCGAGCGAAGCGTCCAGGGGCAGAGCCCCTATTTTTTATTATAACAGCAAAGCAGGACAAATATTTTTTCATTTCAACCTTGTCTTCATTTTAGCGATTCATTTATAATAAACGGCATCAGGAAACTGACACATACTTTCTCCCTCATTATAGGAACCTCATTTTTTATTTTTAAGAGTAATTTTCCCATACAAATCCATAAAATAACGGAAAAACCAACTTTTCTCAAAAACTATAAAATTTTATAGTTCATAGTACTTCAGGTCCCTAATAAACTATAAAATTTTAATCAAAATCGTTAGAGCCTTTTTTGAGAAAAGTTGATTTTTCCGTTATTTTAAAGGTTTTTATGGGAAAATTACCCTTAAAAATAAAAAATTCACAAAAATGAAAACAACGCTTGGAGATACCGTGAATTAGTACCTCCATACCAAATTTCATCAAAATCGGACGACTGGTTTAGGCTCTAGGTCTGATAACATCCACACAGACACACACACAGACACCCCCACAGACACACACACAGACACACGCACAGACATCACTCCGAAAACCACTTTTTTAGGTTCAGGGGGACCCAAAACGGATTTTTCCACCAAAAACTCAAACTCGAAACTTTTGACGAATACAATACTTTCTCCATATACTATGGTATAGGGGGAGAAAGTAAAAAGGCAAAACGGAGTGCTATCACAACAAATATCAGGAATAAAATGAGGGAGGTATTGGTATCCTACCGACGGGACCTGTCCCCCCCCCCCCCCCCACAGTCGTTTTAGTAATATGTTCTGTATTTTAAACTAATTCCATATTCTCTCTCTCTCTCTCTCGCTTTAACTATTTTCTTTATGAACATCTTTATTTTACGAGTAGCTAATATTTATTATATTTCGAATTGTTATAGCAGAGGCAGCTATTCAGCGCCTTCCTGAGTAGTCCAATTTCCCAAATTGTTGGTCGACATTCTAAAACATGAATTTAATTTTGAAAATTCCCTAAACTTACGTCAGAGGTTCAGATGAATGATTGAATTATCGTTATAGGCGTGTTCGGTCGTACTTTATCTTAACATCAATAAATGCAATCATGGCCGAGGTTACGGAAAACTTAACCATATCTGCTCTAAGAAGATTTAAGCAGCACGACGTCAATGTATAAAGGCAGTAAGCCTCGAGGGAAATCAACGGGGATAACATGTCCATTCCATATCTTGGCTTACCGGTCCGGCTCTTATATATCTCTTATTACCGTTCCTTGCGTTCAAGAGAGTATAGTGAAATTGTCCGGAAAACTAGTTCGTCTTTTTAAAGTAAAGTACATGCTCTTTCCTCTCTTGTACGGGGCTAGTTGAACGTAGCGTTCCTCTCCAGTATCTCACAGTATTGAGTTAAAAAAATTTGGGGTAAACCCCCCACCCCCGAAATCCCAAAATTTAGTAGCAAAAATTAATACTAGGTTTAAAAAGTGGAAACTAAATTATAAAATAGCCAACACAACAGAGGATCCAGCAACATATTGTATTTTACATCATTGTGCACTGCATGCATACTTACTTGATTAAACTACAACGTACAATACATATGGATGCAGTAGGTTACAGCCTTACTCTCTTGTGATCTTGATCTGAATCTATTAAATAAGAAAACTATAAGGGTTCACCAAAAATACTTTTAACAAAACACGCAATGCATTGTGTATTGAAACACTCCCAATAAGGGGGTTGGACAGCGAGCACAGAATACAATAGAGGGGCCACGCAGTAGCAGTGAGTTGAAGCATTGAAGAAACAACACTATAAGAAGCGAAACCTAATGGGCTTTAAGCGGACGCTTGCATGTTACTTCATTTCGAAGTCACTCGGAGCTTTTTCCACACAGCTTTCTAATGTGACTCATCCTTCAAACGAACTAGTGGATGTTTACCTCACCCTTAACACTTTCACTGCTACGCAAATTTCGTATTTCCTATGCTACACCCGATTCCACCTTTACCGTGCAGTATAGAGGACCCATAAGCCATGTTATACTTACTACAGTCTCAGCGATAATAGCCAACTAAAAAACATTAACTCCAATTCAACGCTCGGTCAATTGACGCAACCCGCATGACAATAAACGTGATGTTCGCTGTAACAGTAGTAGCATGTCTATTCTCCCGTAAGACCTGTACTGCACTGTGAACGTGGAATCGAGTGTAGGAGCCGACCTTTTATTTTTTATATTTATCGCCTAAATGAGTAGAGATAACTTTATTTTTTATTTTTGAACCTTTCTGCGTAATAATCACTAATATTTTAAAGCGGACACACATGTGCGTCCATAGCACATAAGCCTAAAATTGGCGTGCGAAGCACGCAATGGTCTGTGTATTAAAAATTATCATAATACGGGGGTAGGCTTGTGAAGCACGCAATGTCTAAACAATTGTGTATTGAAAATATCCCCAATATGGAGGTTGGCGTGCAATGCACTGTGCGTCGGCCGTTTCTCATAGTGTTCAGTTTCAAGCTCACATGTGCGTCCTTAGCAGTGGACGTGTTAAACATAGATGTACCGGGTGCTGATGTTTTTAGTCAGGTTAGTAGCGGTTTGCTCAAGTGCCTGCATTCGCGCCGGTGTCTGTATCTTAAACTCAGTTGGGGTGTTTTAAAAACTGTATACCCCTGTAAATTTTAAATGGTTAGTCGTATGGAAAAAACATTTAGAACAAAAAGTCTTAAAATAACTTGTAAAATCGAAAATAGTCTCAAGATACAGAGTGTTCCATAAGAAATTTGAAAGTTGACCGATATATTGGAAAATGGTAGCTATTTACAAATATTTTAACTACATATTTTTTAGTTTCTCAAAAAAACCAAGAAAGGTCCCTTATTTAAAGTTTGCGGTCAGATTTATAGTTTACATGATACCAATAGCGGTCCATTTAAAAAAATACACCTGTATATTTTATAGGCCTTAATTTTCGAGTTGTTTACCGATGATCTGGAACCCCTAATTGTTATGAAATGTGTACTTTATGGTGTGGCTTGGAATTTATTGGTTTATTACCCCAAAAAGCTAAAGATTTTCAAAAAAATTAAAATTTTAAGTAAAATTTACCCAAAAATGTACACAGAATAAAAAAGTTTTACAATTATATATCTTTGAAATTAGGGGAAAAGGGCTGAAGTCAGAAATTGTTAACTTTACAGGAGAAAAACTCAAAGTTTTGACAAACTCATGGCTTGCATTGCAGTATATGTGATAACAGCGAGAAGAGATGGGGCGAGATAGGCAATACGGTGGCAAGTAACTAAAGTGTTGTCAGTTTTTCTTAAGGCAAGGCATAGCCGAGTGGATAGCGTGACATGATAGGAGATCCTGGTGGTATCTCCTGATCTGAAGATACCGGGTTCAAATCTCATGTAGACCAGGTAGCTTTTCATATCTGTGGTTTGAGGGTAGGAGGGCGGAAGTAAAGCAAACGGTGGTTGGCTCGCTTCCAAGCTGACGGGACAGTTACCTGGTCTCCGGCTTGGGATGTTTTGCATACTTTTAATAATATATATATACAAACACGAAATTATTTTAACTTTGACTTCTTTACCATTGAAGTTTGTCCACGTAACCATTGAAATCACAAACAATTTATATTTTATTCGTACAATAAAGTTAACAATTTCTGACTTAAGCCCTTTTGTCCTAACTTCAAAGATATAAAATCTGAAAAAGTAATACAAAATAGGACTTTCCATTAGAAATTTAAAAGTTGAAATACTGGAAAAATGGAGGATGTTATCACAATTTTAAAACCACCAAGGCAGGCTATACAAAATAGGCAATCCTTTAAAATTAGTGGTCAAATATTTTTTGTATAGGCCTATTTATTAGAATCAGAGAAATTCAACGGTGTCCAGACATTTTGTGCACCCGGGATATTTATCTCTAATGAATTTTAAAATATCGCAGTGGAAAAGTAAATGAATAATTTTTATCTAAACATCATTACATGTAAATAGAGACAAGGTTAAATTGTAATAAACAGTTTCTGTAGTGAAGTCGGCTGGCGTAATTAGTCGGCTGTCGCAAATGTATCTCTTTGTTTATTTAATGTTTGTGATTTTTAAATACTCTTCACCTTTACCGAAAGATTAGATATTTTTACAAAACGCATTGAATTCGTCATACACTGCTTCAATACATTTACCGGTTGAATAGTTTTCCATTTTCTCCATCAATATTGTATAATTAGCTTCGAACATTATTATACTGAATAGTTCTTAAATGTTTTCCTAGCTGTTGGGAGAGGTCGAATGGCATATTAATTAAATCTAACAATGCACTTTAAGGGTGTGCAGTACCAATCGAATACAATTATCGATTTTTATGAGCGCAGCCAATCTTGAGCAGGCTGACTTTCAATATTACATTGGTAAAGCGCTCGAGCGCGACAAAATTACACTTTCGCTTTTACTAATGCCTGTCTTATTTTTAGTTTGTGCCATGTGCGTGCGCCATTTAATTTACAGAAAGCTCCAATGTCACACCGAAGTTTTACTGCTATCAAGTGGCTCGACTGAAAATCATGTTTTTCGTCTTGTTTATAAGCAAATATCTTTAATAAAAGTGTGTAGTTTCAATTTGTAGTCTAATTACCTTTCAATAATTTTGGATGATTTATGACGAAAAAATCCACGTTATTGTGGAAGCATACGCTGAATTTGTGTTACTACTAGAGTGTTTAGCCTGCAGTCTGGTGGTTATCACACCAACTTGTTGCTCGCGGAGTAATACTAGAAAATTAATATATATATGTTCAATGTGTGAGAAAGCAGTGTTTAATAACACATACTCAAATACATTGTCTCGCATGCACATTTCAGTACGTTTACAGTCAGTTACGCCTGTAACCCTCTATTTTCCGCCTTTATGAAGCTGCCCTATATTTTGTTGGCGGAAGAATGGAAAACTAGTAGAACTCAATGCTAGTAGTGTACAGCTCTACCACTTGGAGAGCTGCGGTCAACACAGAAATATTTTTCACTGCCGAGCCTTAAGGCTAAACACCCCGGCAGTAGTTCCAAATACTGCCGCCACGTAGCGCTTCAAAATTACGAAAATTCATTTTACTGATTACTCGCTTACCGTTTGAGTAAAAATTGGTTTGAAAACTGATTTGTACTTCTAATATGTATGTTTAAGTCGCTATGCTAACGATTTTTTTTATTTTTTATTTAATAAAAAAAATTACTTTGTAACTGCTAAAAGGAATTTTTTTTAAAGAAAAACAGGTAGTCATTTTGAAGATTTGATGGAGAAATGAATTAATAATTTTTCAGACTGAAGATCGAACCAGTGGTTCCGTCGGAATCGATTTTGCAAGGTTTATCTCTAGTATTTTTTTCGCGCGTATTCCCCCCTCCCAACCCGCGCGCCATCAAACAAATTCATCACGCCACGCGCTCGCTCAGTGACGACTCGCACCGGGAAATGCTTCCGTTTCCCATATATTGTTGAAGAGCATTACATGTATTGTTTTTCCTGCTCGTCCCACTTGGTTGTTATAAAATATTAATTCAGCAATCGTAACCACAATTTTGGTATGTTTTGCATACTTTTACTAAGATATGTTTCTTGTATATACAGGATGTTTCGTAATGACTATGTAATATTTTAGGATATGATTCAGCACATAAGAATTAGAAAACACATCAATTGGACATGTTTTCGGAAACGCTTTGTTTTCTCCCAGGGCTCTATAACAAGGGCTATACCATTTTGATCATTTACCGTGACCCAGTATCGATCGCCTATGACGTCACCATGTTGATACACGCTAGCTGGTAATATTTGAGTAGTGCGTGCGCAGTCGTTAACTCGCTGTTTAACTCGATGGAAAGGCTTCAGTAAAATAACATTTTGATATTCTTAATCTACATAAAGTACGGATTCTAACAGTATAAAAAACTTTTATTTTAACAGGTATTTCGAATTTTAATAATTGAAAATATTTGAGAATTATCACAGACTGACATGAAAAAGTTACTAGCGAGGAAATTTTTTATTTTTGGGTTATAAACAAACTTCCAGCGGGAAAGTTGTAGCCAATGAATTGATCTAAACTATCCAATTCACCGATTTGTGATAAAATGATTACATCATTATGAAATCGTTTTTTAAATGAGCGCTAGGAGGTGCCTCGCCGCGACTCCCGAAGTACAGTTGTTTGATACGGGAATAACGTTTATGTACATATTGTTATTTAAGATAATATAGTAAATCACTTGTCCCCAGGTAATTATGCCAGCTAGAAAAAAAGTAAGCATTTTATTTTAACATAAACTATTTATAATTAAAATTTGATATTATTGAAGTGGACACAAAAAGTTAAGTTGGAGGTTAACGTTTAAAAAATAATATCATTATTACGTACATTCAAAGAAATAAAATTAGAGATCAATGATGGAAAAAGAAAATCGTAATTACGTAAAATAATTAGCTTCATATTTAATTAAAAGAATTGCTTTATAACAAAGAAATATGCTGTCTTTTAAATAATTTGTTCATTGTTGTCTAATTTGCGGAGTACTTAAATGTTTCTTCAATAATATCAAATATTAATTATAAATCATAATTAGTTTATGTTAAAATAAAATGCTTACTTTTTTTTCCTGGGGACAAGTGATTTACAGTACTTAAAATAACAATATGTACATAAACGTTATTCCCGTATCAAACAACTGTACTTCGGGAGTCGTGGCGCGGCACCTCCTAGCGCTCATTTAAAGAACGATTTCATAATGATGTAATCATTTTATCACAAATCGGTGAATTGGTTAGTTTAGATCAATTCAATGGCTACAACTTTCCCGCTGGAAGTTTGTTTGTAACCCAAAAATAAAAAGTTTCCTCGCTTAGTGACTTTTTCATGTCAGTCTGTGATAATTCTCAAATATTTTCAATTATTAAAATTCGAAATACCTATTAAAATAAAAGTTTTTTATACTGTTAGAATCCGTACTTTATGTACATTAAGAATATCCAAATTTTATTTTACTGAAGCCTTTCCATCGAGTTAAAACAGCGAGCGACTCCGCACGCACTACTCAAATATTACCAGCTAGCATTGTGACGTCATAGTGAAACTGGCGGCACAGTGCCGAGATCAAAGAAACGGTTTAGCCCTTGTTATAGAGCCCTGGTTTTCTCCATAGCGGCCATTTTGTTTTTTCACTAAATAATTTGTATCTAGAGAACGGTTTGACCGATTGACTTAAAACTTGACATAAAGTTTACCTAACAATGGTATATTTTAAGTAAAATAAGCGATTATATCCATTAATGCGTTTTAAAATGGTGACTGTTAAAAAATTGCAAACCTGAATTACCCAAAAACCATACATTTTTATAAAAAGTTTCAAGTCATCTTTTTTTGTAGTCCTTTTTATTCTGTATCGGCTCTTTAACATAACTATTATCCGTCATCCGATTGTTTTTACAGTAACACTATCCGATGATAAATCAAAAGGGCTATAAAAAAGATGTCTTGACATTTTTTTGTTAAAATGTACCGTTTTTAGGTAATTTGGGTTTGAAATTTTGAAACAGTCACCATTTTAAAACGCATTATTTATTTTAAATAGATCATTGCTAGGTCAACTTCATGTCAAGTTTGAACTCAATCGGTCAATCCGTTCGGTAGATATGAATTATTTTGTAAAAAACACATACAGACAGTCAGACGACAAAGTACAGTAGACCAAGTTTTGTATTGTGAAATTTATTTGTCTCGATCCCAGGATTAATTCATTTTAATTAATTAATTTTAAACAGTTGTAGACACATTAAATTAAATACACAGATTAAAAACGTTTAACACACCTTATAATTAAATTAAACATAAGTTAGATGAAATTGGCTACATAAATATGTTCACATCAACAGAGGAGATACACTCTTTAACTATTGGTGAGCATTTGAATTACATTTCTTTATTTGTTCGTTTTCATCATTTCGCACAAAAACGTAAACGGATCATAAACGTCTTGGGCTGTGTGTTGTTTGAGAGCTGGGAGCTGCGAGCCACGAGGATGGGTTTTATGTGCCTGTGAGGAGAGAGAGAGAGAGAGAGAGAGAGAGAAAAGGCGCTACGTCGCGTCGCGTCGGTGCGTGCGCGTGTCAGTTAGCTGTTCAACGAGTGACACAACGTTGGAACTAAAAACGCGTTTCTGACAAAACCGTTCAACCGATTTGTTTGAAATAAACTTTAAAATTATTCAAAAAAATTTGCCCTAAAAATGACTACCTGTTTTAGTCAAATTTTGACTTATTTTAAAAGTTATTAATTGTAAAAATTTATTAAGAAATTTTTTCGAAAATTAGAAAGCATAGCGCCTTTAACAACTTTATACTGATTACAAAACAGTTTTATTTTTTCAAATCGGATAAAAAATAAATGAGTAATCAGTAAAATTAATTTGGCCACGACAGTGCTGCTATCTATTGGGCTAAAAACACAACTTTTTTTGTACTGTTTAGCCTTAAACCAAAAAGTAGAAACATGTGATTTGTAGTTAAAACATTTCCCGCTAGAATACAGCGTTAATGTTTACGTCTGTATGAAGATCAATTGCGATTTTGTCGGTCGCAGTTCATACGTCAATGGTAGTGACTGCGAAATTTAAATATCAGTGACAAAGTCACATTCCGTGAAATATCGCTTATCTTTAGACATCCAGCGTCTTTTGAATTTTGTTGGAAAGAAGATTTAAAAGACTTTGATACCACTGAGGGTTTATTTAAAAAAGCATTTTCATTAAAATCCAAGACGGATAATAACCCTCAAGATCCTGGATCCTATAGATTCTCCTCCGAGGTTTTACTTTACCTTAATCTGTATATATCGTACAAGCGAGTGGTTTAGGGCTAGTATACAAGAGAGCACTTAATCGAACTTAGGAGGAGTTCGGAAAAAGTTACTAAACATTTTTCATTTATTTCAATGTATACTAAACTTAACCTGTTTAGTTCATTTAATTTTCTCATCTAAAAAAAATATATATAATTTTTAATAATAATAATAATACTATTATAAAGAGGTAAAATTTATTTGTATGTAGGGGGTAATCTCTGGAACTACTGAACCGATTGAAAAAATAATGTTACTTATAAAAAGCTAAACTATCGCTGAGTGACATAGGCTAGAATTAATTTTGATTTAAGGGTTAAAACAACCCCTAAAACAAATATTAATTGTTATACTCCCCTTAAAGCTATAGATCTGAAATTTTGTACATTTATTTCTTGCAAGATACACAGAAAAAGTAATATGCGACTACATTTGCATTTTGTCGCGTGCTGCAATTGGGTGAAAATGTGATAATTTATTGTTATATTTTCCTTAAAGTTAGTGAGCTGAAAATTTGTACATTTATTTCTTACAACATACATAAAAAAGTATCATAAATTATCATTTTTTGGTCGCGTGCTGCTAAGGGGTGATAATGTAGCAACAACCCCTATAAATAATTTTTTTATTGTTATACTTTCCTTGACTGAAAATTTGGCACTTATTAACTTTAAGTGTTTTATAGGAAATGAAATATATAATAACCCACGCAATTTAAATAGTTACGTCTAATACCGAACTGGGGGATAACAGCCCCTTTACAATAAAAACCAGTTGCTATACTTCCCACTGACATCCTTGTTTCAAGCCGGGTACGAAACAAATTTGAAGTACATGCATTGCATAAATAAAATGCATTTGATATGGGAAATTATGCAAGGTATTGGGCCTATAAAGGTTGTCTAACCACGTAAATCTTTAAATAGTTAATTATTTCCCGAAGGCAATTATGGTAAACTAAATTGTCCGCTGGATCCGAAGCCAGCCTTTATGAGGCTATTTTGTAACTAACATTTATCTTATTTATAAAATTGTAGTAATTGTATTAACTAAATGAAACTACCGGTAAGGTTACATGTGGCCATGCAAGGCCCTACCGAACTATTACATTAATTATTAAATCGCGAACTACATTGTGGTTGGTAATTTGTCACCAACGGCCCCCCAAAAAGTCGGTAGCTTTACTAGCCAAATAATCATAAATTTGCCCATTAATTATTAATGTAAAACGCAAACCTAAAAAGCGTTGTCACTGGTTGCGGTCTTTCCACTCACTCCGCGTTTCATGACGAGGCGAGGTTCATTACGCTTCACTATGACTCTACCGCCGTCTAGGGACTCAGTGGCTCCCTGAGATCATATGTATATACATGGATCTCAGGTCGCCACTATTATTTTGTTAAAGAGATACGAGGTAAGAGTACGTTACAAAGCGTTTAAAATGATATGCTACTTGAGATATGTTGCTATTTGAAAATTGTGAACAATGGACACAAAAAGTAAAATTTTCGTTTTGCCAAAAAACCTCTTTATGTGGCACGTTGCAGTGAAGCTAATTTCACGAAGAGTAAGAAATTTGAATTGGAGAAACACTATGTGCATTGATAAAAAGAATACGTGGTATTCAAAAATATTGATTTTTCACAAAAAATTGCGACCATTTTGAAATGGTAAAAGATAACTGAATTCTGTTTTCTCCAAAATGTTGGTCTATTATAGCATTTTTTTTAAAGTACATGTTTAATTTGAAAATTCCGAGATTTGAACTAGCGAGCCTCAGTTTTTGCAACACCCTGTATCCGGAAAATTTTAAAATATGTTTAAGCTGTTCCTTCGGGTGGATTTATTTGGGAATGACTCTGTTTCATCCTTCTATCTCAAGCGGTTCGTCCGTAGCCTGGTCGAGACACCTTACGCAACACCCGGTATATGGATTACATTTAAGTGCGTCGGTGTCTTGACGTAGAGGCAGAAAAAAGTGTTCATCACGATAACGTTGTTTTCTCTTATTTGAATCGCGTTGGAAACCATAAATCTGTCGAGTCTGCAGACGTCTAAAAACTTGTTTTAACCTTGGAGGCTGTAAATTTTTTTTTTGTAAGCTCTTTGCTTTCAATTTTTTTGCTTAACAGAATTCATACAAACCACTCATTTACGTTGTTTGTTACCGGAGTTGTGAAAAAGGAGCCATCAGTTCAGAATATGAATATGATGAACTTGTCATAGTTCTGCAGTAGCGCGTAGCCAGGATTTTGAAACCGGGGGGGGGGGGGGGGGGGTAATAAACGAGTATCCATTACAATAATTCGACCACGCAGCTGAACCGCTGACGTGAGTTGAACAAATTTCCAAAATTAAGTTTATAGGCGTATGTTTTAGGGTTTCAACCAACAATTTCTGAAATAAATCTATTCACGACGGTGCTGAATAGCTGCAAAATGGTTCGTACGCCATTCCGCATATTGGGAGTATCTTCAATACACAAAGCATTGAGTGCTTCGCACGCCATTCCGCATATTGGGAGTTCAATACACAATGCATTGCGTGCTTCGCACGCCGACCCCACGGTATAATCCACCACGTTGCTTTGAACCGGGTACTTCTATGGTATTTTACGTTTTGATCGATTTTGGGGGAAACAAGCGAGCTATAAGGTCGCGTAAAAAAACAAAACGTGCAGAATAACATCTTACATTTATATTTACAGAAAAAATTCAAAAACACATTCATTCTTGTAGGATAAATCTTAAAAAAATTAGGTACTTCCGGTCAAAAAACGTGCTTTCGATTGTTGGATTTTTTTGGCTAACGAACTCGTCCGAACGACGTAGGCAACGAACATGTGCACCAAATTTGAACCAAATTGGACTTAAAATGCGGCCGCTAGAGTGCGATCTCATATATACATATATATATTTTTATAGATTATGTAGATTATATTATATAGATTTTTAATGACAACCCAAAACGTGTTCTGGGGACCATGATCGGTGCTCATTTGCTACTCCCGACCTTGGGTCTGACCATAAAGGCCACTGCAATAGCTCATTTTTCCTATGGAAATTCGCTAATAAAGTATATAAATTGGGTAAAGTAAAAGTTTAAATTTAATAAATCATTGCTTTTACGAATCTTTGGCTTATGAAAAAATCTTTTCGTATATTGTTAGTTCATTAATTAGTTGTAAATAAATTTAATGTATAAAATTTAAAAAAATGATCCTTTTATAGCGTCAATTTAACAAGGAATAGTGGTTTCAAATTAATATTACAATGTCTGTTTCACTATTAGTGTTTAGTTTCATTGCATAATAAAAGATAAATTTTAAAACCACCTGCCATATAAAAGCTACAAAACGAAGTCCATTCTATGTGACTTTAAAGAAAACTCATCCAGCACATCGTTTGTTGTGATAAAAATCTCACGATGGACATTGAGCAAAGCCAGATCATTTAAACGCGTCTCATTTTTGTTGTGTTTCTGAGGTTATATTTTAGTCTTCTTAAAGTCGAACAAGACCTTTCGCTCGTAGCAGTTGTTACTGGCAGCGTGGCAAATAATTTCAGTAATGTGTGAACTTTTGGTAGAGCAGTTTTGTCACACATACCATTGTATTTAGATAACCTAATAGAACTCCGATCCAATGCAATATTTTGTTCCACTGGAAATTCGACGATAGTGGCGTTATCTATTGGGGAAACGATGGAAGCTGTGTGAAACACCAATGCAACCAATGATTTCTCCCTAGCGCTACCTCGCGGCGCGATCATGCACTATTTTCGCGACAACCTTTTTCTCGGCACACAGCCCCAGTATGCATGCATGATCTATTTTATTATTCATGATCTATGCACATACTTAGCGCTTCAACACCACTCTTTGGGTATTTTTTCTGTCGATTGACGTAACTATACCATACCGAAATCTCACCTAATGCCAGCATCTTCACTCCAACCAACATCAACTTTGAAATTTCCGTTGGAAACCCCTATTTTTTGGGGGATTTACGTGCAATTTTAAGACTTTTTTTAATCTTGGTATTTTTTTAGTAAACTTAACCGTTTAGCCGCTAAGAGGGCAGAATGTTTCAGAAACTCTTATTTCAACAATCATAAAGAGGCATGTTTTTCATTCGCAAACAATAAAGTCTCAAAGTGCAATATTTTTTACAATGGAATGTTAAAAAGCTGTTGCAATTTCACAAATAGTTTATTTTATGCAAAAAAACGTACTTTTGTTTTCCTTATCAATCATAAAAGAAAAAAGCAAAAAACGCAAAAATTGTCTGTGTCGTCTTTAAAATCGTCAACTCCTGTTTCCACGTCAATAATGCAACTATGATTGCTTCTTTAATTTGTTTTAGGTTGAGGCTGCCCCGACAAGGGATGAAAGTGTAGATTCTTTATCCCTTTTGGAAAGTAACAAGATGGTTTTAAGCTGGGTTCGCAGACAAGGTAAAGTAAAGTACACGTCCAAGGAAAAAGATGGTAAAGTAAAAATAAAGTACAAGGTAAAAAACTAGTGTAACAACCAGACCTACAACCGGACGAACAAGGCTTTCAACTGGACCACCAAGCACCACATTAAAGGACAATGAGAATGACGCTTAAAAAATTTGAACAAACAAAATAATTTCTCTTTTAATTTGAAAAGATGATGTAATAAGTTAAAAGTTTAATTAAATATCGAGCTTGTATAAAGAGTTATTAATTTATTTTCGAACATGTGTAACCAAGCTAGACTTCTTTACTGTACTGTTCTACTGTAGAAAATAAGAACAACTGCACTAACCACTTCACTATGCACTTTACTTAAAATTAAATTTGTGTTAAAAATCCCCCCGCCCGTGGGACATGTACTGTGTTTATAGAGTCCAGTAAAAAAAAAGAAGATTTTCGACCACCATTTTTATAGAGATGTTTTACCTTTACTTTGATAGGCATCAAAATCTTTCTGATTTAAGGACAACAAAAATGATGTGTCACAAGCGTTATGTTTTGAGTTGCCCCACTTTCACTTTGGACTCGAAAGTTTGTGAAAGTAGTTACTAGTAATTCAAAGACATCCCAAATTTTCATCTTTCTACTTTCCGTTTTCTAAAAGTTACGGACGATGTTCCATTCCTTAAAAACACCTGGTATATACAATAATACTCGGCGGCTAATGTCAAATAGTGGACAAATTGTACACATTTTTTATTAAAAAGCTGCTTATGTTACAATAAAATAAAAAAAATACTCCTGATTTTATAATATGGGAGAGAATCAATTGTTTTTCATTACATTTCAAGTATATACAGAAAGTGTTGAAATTAAATGATCGTAGGCTGCCAAAACTGCTTGCAAGTGAAATTATCAATAAAAATATATTCTATTATAACAATGTAAAGATACTTTGTAAAAAAAACATAACCTTGATTCTTTTCAGTACTTGAAGAAAATGGTGAAATGACTGCTATAGAAAACCTACTGAATTGTATTAAGACTGATTTTAATAATAATTTATTGCAAAAAGCTTGTAGCTCTGTTTATTATGTTAAGTATAAAGAGTTAGATTTTGATTTAGTAGAGAGGAATTAATAATAATAACAAGTGTTTTATTTAAGACATAGTTAAATTTTTTTTTAATTGCTTTTCAATTGACACTCAGGTTGGTAGTTTTGCGCAGTAAACTATTACCTAAAAACCCCCTTAGAAATATAGATCTTAAATTTCCTAAAATTAATAATAATAATAAATATAAAAGTGTTTTATTTGAGGCATAATTACATTTTAAACCAATTCCGTTTCAATTCACACTCGTTCGGCTATGGTCCGTAGACCGTCTGCTGGGTGGCACTCTTAATTAATAAACTACACACTTACACAAAAATAGTCTAACTAAAAAATTCAAACATGAGTTCCAAAAAATAACAAAATTACAAAGAATAACAGTTATTGGCTATGCGCTATTATAAAGGAAACCTAAATCTAACAATCACATAATTTATAAAACTAAAATAGGAAAAAAAATTAATAACATTAACAAAACTAAAATTAAAAACTTATGCAATAACCATGGCTGAAAAAACTAAACATGATATCTTTCTCAATATAGGCTACCCAATTAAGAAAAAAATTTGACTTCCTAAAACAAAAAAGTCAAAACCAATTTTTTTTTAAAAACCCCACAATATTAATCAAATGAAACAACAAAATCACAATTAACCTGAAACTGAAAACAAAAACCTAACCAAACATAGTATAACAAATCGTATAGTAGCTTTATTTACGCATTATTATCATTATACATTCGTGTACCAAAAACTATCGATGCTGCCACACTTGTCTCAAATATCTACAGAGACTTGGCCAATCTAGCCAAAAACTACATCTGTTTATCATGTTATGTATAAAGAGCTAGATTTTGATTTAGGATAGAGGAATTACATGACAGACGGTTGTAGTATTTATTTTGTTAAGAGGGCAAGCTTAAAATTTAAATTTTAGGCTTGACCGGCCCGAAGAATCTCATTTGGGTTCACTGTAAACAGGTTAGAAATTGATCATACCTACCATTATGTTTTAACATCAGAATTCATACAAGCCACTCATTTACGTTGTTTTTTACTGGAGTGGCGAACAAGGAACCATCAGTTCAGAATGGAATATATTACCCTGTCACCTATAGGATCCTCCACAGTAAAAGAAAAACGGGTCATGATTCTTAACTCCACGGCGGCGTTTGATCTGTGGCTCTAAATACTGCCCCCAATATTACAATTCCTGAACCTAATATCTTATTCTTTAAATTATTTAAAGTAACCCTAAATTTAAAATATACATTTCG
>JAGFPH010003222.1:126834-147834 GCA_018207615.1 Philaenus spumarius | reverse complement strand
AACCATTTGTTTGTTCATTATACTAGTAAGTTTAGAGTTCTTCAAAACTGTATGTTGTTGATGCAAAGTGTTTTCACATTCATCATAAAAACTAAATGTCAAGATTTAAGTAAATGTTTATACATTTTATTTATAACTATTTAGTTTTTCAATTTTACAATATGTAACATGATGAAAAACTAACAAAACCAAACACTCTATCTTTGAATGTATACAATAATAATAATAATAAATGATAACCAAAGGATAAAATGAAAGAAATCAAAATGAATTTGGATCTAACTATGAAACTTTTTAAAATTAAGATTAAATAGTTTCAATACATTTCATAGTTAATGTTTTTTTGTCCTCTATAAAAAAAAAACGATTCGACTGATTTGCTATTAGTATTTAAACCTTACAATTACTACAGTCTAAGAGAATGAAATGGAGTTGCTACCCCTAAACAATAAATATAAATTAAACTATTTTATTACACACTAAAAAGCTAAAACTGTGTAATTTTATTCTTAAGTGGTATAGAAACCATTTTCAATTTGATTACTTAAGTCAACGGGATGAAATGTAATAACTACCCTTAAAGTTAAATAGAAATCAATACACTTACTTTTTCTATATGCTTGAAAACTACTCAACTAATTTCACAAAAATTTTACAATTTACACATATTAGTACCAGGATTGCCATATTAATGCCATGAGTGTTTAGAAATTACAATTACTATAGTCTAAGGGGTTTTAATGGGGTTGCTGCCCATATACAATAAATATAAATTTTGAACAAACTTCCTGTAAGATATAAAGCTAAAATTGTGTAGTATTATTTTTAAGTGATATAAAAACCTTTTGCAATTCGATTACTTAAGTCAAAGGGATGAAATGGAATAACTACCCTTGGTAATAAATAATTATTATTAATTTTCCCATCAGTAGCTTGTTGACTTTCTGATTTCCTGAAGATTCAACTTCTTGAAGTACATTAATTTTCCTAACATTTACATTTTAAGATATTTTAATTAACACTTGAGCCAATGTCAATTAGGACCCGGACTCTTCAATCCTCTACAATGTTTTAGAAAAACGAGAAACAGAGCTTTTAAGAGAATACTACATTTTAGCCTAATTGCCATTTGCGTCTGGAATTAAATTTAACTCATTTAAGAAACCTAATTAGTAATTTGTCACTATCATTATTTTATTCTTTTGTCTTTGTAACTGTAAAAAAAATAGATAGATTAAAATACTATATATTTTTTTGTAATTCAAATTACTTTTAAAAAATGTGCACATCTTAAGTTAGTAATTTATTTAAAAATTAAATTCAGAAGAAAAAACCTTGAAAACCATATTACAGTATTTTGTGTTGTTGTTGTAAAAGTGAGTTCACAACTTGCTTTTTGAAAAAAAAAAAAAATTTCTTTAAAAACAAACCTAATTGGCTGTATCTTGTTGATTGTAAAATACTCTTATAAAAATAATACCAATGCTTCATTTTGAAAACTAAATAAATAAGCCTATATTATTCAGTGAAAGTTAACATTTTTAACATGGACATAATTAGCTTAAGAAAATATTATAACATAAAGTCATAATAACAAACCATCTGCCAGCTTAGTAACAATTGACAAACTTAGTATACTGTATACATTCATAAATATCTACGGTATATTCAAATTTAAAAAAATACACATATACTTTTACTTTATTATATAATTATTTAATCAATAGGTCTATTTAATACTAAATGTTCTTCATATGTTGTAATAATTGCACTATTGTACAGCCCTTGCCGCTGCTACATTAACCAGTCATTTAAAATCTGTGGTAGTGTACTAGAATTTACTTGGCTAGTTATTTCCTAACTACATAAGTTTAAATTGTAACCATAAATATGTTACTACCTTACTGACAACCCAGTATTGCCGGCAGGCAGCACCAACCAACAATGACTCTGCAGTTCTTAACAGTTCCGCCACGAGCTCAGTGGTCTCAGTCAATTGAATTTAAAATAAAAATCACCTGACTGTTAAAAATTATTGTGCAATTCGAGTACGGTCTATGTTTTAACGGTTTTTTAGCGGAATATATGGTTAAGAAAAATCCATAAGTATGTTGTAAAAGGAGAACTTGCCATAAGAATTTCACTAGTGCTTTTCATTCAATTCAAATGATATAAATCCAGTTATGATTTCTTTACTTTAAATCAGAAATAGTTGTTGACAAACTGTTCCTTTTACTTTCTCACTATAGTATAGAGAAAGTATAGTGATCGCAAAAAAAATCGATGTTGAGATTTTTGTGGAAATATCCGTTTTGGGATCCCCTGAGTCCAAAAAAGTGGCTTTTACAAAATGTCTGGCAGTATGTCTTTATGTATACAAAGCTAGAGCGAAAACTATTCGATCGATTTCAAAAAATATTTGCACCAGACATAGGCCTATGTCAAGTAGGCCTGTATAGATGCACGAAAAGCGGCTTTGAAAAACAACCCCCTTTTTGGCAAAAAAACCGCAAAAATCAGTTATAATTTTTACATATAAAATAACGGCTCTAACGATTTTGATAAAATTTGGCTTATTTGTAGCCTTTAATTTGCTCTACCATAAGCAAAAAACCGCATCTTTCTAAAAATTATCGTTTAGCTAATAATAATTATAATAGATTTTTGGGGGTTTCTTGGCCATAAAGGGGGTTTTTCAACATTTTTCAAAATAGTTTTTCGTGCATCTATACAGCCCTAATTGGTGCAAATTTGTTCGAAATCGATCGAATAGTTTTATCTCTAGCTAATAATAATAATATTTATTAATTAATCTCCTAGTTTAAAATCACCTCTCCTACAATCATGAAGTCACAGTGAATCTGTTTAATAATTTAAATATCTTTGTGAGAAAGTATGTGCCATTTTCTGGTACCGTTTATTGTTTTTATAATTATTATTTTGTTATGATAATAACTTTTACCAATACTTTCATGGTTTACCATCAACAAGAGTAGAGGGCCAGTTGAAAGATAGCTTCAGTAATGTAACACGCAAACCCCTAGTTCTTTTAATTCCCTTCGATTTCATGCAAGTACCGTAAATAAATCACGTTACGCAAAGGAGGTAATTGTAACCATTGGCTCTGCCACGCTCATTGTATTAACTCATTCTATAAGTGCAGGCTGTGTAGATGTAAGCGTAATAAATATAAACAATAAAATTGTGATAAACTGTGTTAGTTCAGTGCGCGTCAAGTTCGCCAACAATGTTTCCTGGACTACCGGTACTTACTCAGATTGTATGAAAGGTTAACTAATGTAAACTCTTTGTCATCATTCAACTATCTGTTGTAACGTATAGAGTTTGAGTTCATTATAAAGCTCTGGTCCCTCGGTAATTTAAATTGATTCTCTTTGTTTATTTCAAATTAGATGCAACACTGCCAATATTTTGAACGTCGATGCAGGTATCCTCTATCACATTTCCTTCCTTCGTTAAAGCCAATGGAGGCACACGGTTTCAAAACATATACAGTAGAGTCCGCTTTATCCGGCCTAATATGGCGGCGTACCAGGCCGGATACTATAAAAGCTGGATAATCTGGTAAAGGGTTAAAATAAGCCAATAAACGTACATGAGAAAACTTTACAGTACTACTGTAATTTAAATTGGAATAATTCAATAAAACAACAAATAGATGGACCAAATCTTGGGGTTTATTATAGTAGATACAACCATTGTTACAAGTGTAACATATTTTAACTAGAGTACTGTACGTACAATATTGTATAAAAATCTTAAACAAATTTTACATTAAAAGTTGTATAAAAATGATGGAGCAAATTAAAATTTAATGAATTAATGAAGAATATGAAGTGAATTGACTAATTTTTTATAAATATCTTATAGTAAATTATTGAACTTCAATATAATTTTAAGGCTTAAAACTTGTTAAAATGTATTTAAGTAAAGATTTTACATTTGTTAATCGTCATAGCAATAAAATAACAGAATAACTTAGTGCCGCAACACACAACCGTAATGACGTTGTCGTCACTACATTGCAGGTGTTCTTACGAGTTGTAAGATGTTTTCGGATCGCTTAGATAGTGCTTCATTTATTTCATAATATTCTTTGGATGCTGGGCCGGATAATCCGAGGGGTCGGATAAAACGAGGCCGGATAAACCGGAATTTACTGTATTTTATTTATCTGATCTTTCAATAAATTCCCCTGATTATTTCCAAGCATTTCATTTAACATTTTAATACCAGGCTGGCTAAATTAAAAATACAGACTGAAAAGTCCTTAATTTAAGAAATATTTTCATCTTCCATAAACGCAATTAAAACTTTTGACCATGAAATTATTAAAAAAAAACAGCTTTTACCATTGGCATTATTTCTGCATCACCTGCCTCGCTCTACCAACCTAGAAGTTGCCACAAACTCCTGACCCTGGAAGGGCAGGGTACAGTGCAAGCGAACCTTGTCAGCCGACTCATAGGAATTGAACTTTAGTCAATACATTGAATTATTATATTTGGTCTAGGCCATCTATGGAGACAATTCAGTTAGATTAAATATTTTAGTTGGGATAAGATTTGAGTATTACCGGTACGTTGGCTATAAATAGGAAGATTCTTCAACAAGCAAAAATAAAACCAATATTGAGTCTATATTGAAAACAATTATATTAGAGATTATGTTCTCTTTTTTATTAAAAATTCGAAATATTTTTTATTAAAAAATATTTATTGGTGAAACTGAGTTCTGTTGTAGTAAATTATTCAAAAAGAAGAAGAAGGTGCTAACTATTGTGCTGTAATTGTCAACTTTTGAAATGTAAATATATCTGTTGAATAATTTTCTCTATTTGATTCATTACATGATTTTATTGCAAATAAATATATATTGAAATATAAACTTTGATATATAAGTTAAAAATATCATCAAGGAAAACAAAATAAAATAAAGAGTAGTTTCAAATAATATAAATCAATGAACTTATCAACACGTCAATGTGAAATCTTTCTCACTCCATCACGAGTTAAGAGAAAAGTAATACAAAGTTACTTTAAATTCTATGCTGTAACTTAAACTCACGTTTATCCAATAAAGAGCCAAAGCGAGTAAGTTTTGCAATTAACTGTACTAAAGACAAAGACTATGTCAGAGGTCTTTGTGCATGTAATAATAGTAAACAGTATTAATTACTCGACAAACTTAGGGTATTAGGAGCAGCTGATGGGCAAATTGTATTAAATTTTCCTCCGCATATTTTGAGTAATCCTATATACGTTCTTTTGTTCGATAGATATTAACACATAACTTAACACTGAAAAATAGATTTGTATGTACAGATAAAATTGTTAAACTTATTTAATAACTTACTGGGTTAAGCAGGTCTGTAATCTTTGTGTCAGTTCTTAATGCAGCAGGCATCACACGGGCTACTGTACTACCACACTGAAGGATGTGCATGTTTCTGTCGAACACTAGATGGAAAGGAAAAACTCGACAGAAGGTCTTTGGGCTCACTTTAGGCTCTGTTCAACAGAATAGGATACATATTCAAATTATTTCCATACAAAATTCAAGATATTAAATAAACATACACTATAATTTGATTTACCCAAATGTTATAATAGAATACTGAGTTTATAAAAAATATTGTTCAGACTTCCAAAAATACCTTATTAAAACTTGTTTACACTTTTTATAACCTAATCATTTTACATATACTAAGATTTTCTTTCAATATTTTGTTAAAGGGTGTTAGTTGTTTTGGGGGGAGTCATGTGATGGCTGGTTTTACTAGGGATGGACAATGGATATAGTGAGAGGCAAAAGTGAATGTAGTTCTAAAAACACTTTGTAAAGTAAACTACAGTATGTTAACATTACGAAACTATAAAATACTATTGATCAAAACTTCCATTTTCAACCTATCTCAGAAATTTGTTTGGATAAAAAATAGATTTTGCATCATATTGTTCAGAAATTATTGCTGAATTTTAAAATAACAAAAGTCAATATCTAAAATTTTGACATGAGAATTTTTTTTGCTTTTCACCTAGTACACTAAGTACGCTAATATAATACATATAGATATACTATCACTGTCCTCTTTCAGCTGCTATTAAAGTTTTTTTAAATTAACATTTTGCCTTCTTAAAGTTTTCAAAGTTCTTTTAAACAGTACCTTCTTACCTCTTCTTCTGCTGTGTCTGGTTGGTCAGATTCTACATCAGGATTTCTATTGTCACTAACTTCAACAACTCATGTAGGGTTTACATTAGGTCACAGAAGGTCTTTGTATTCTTCTTTAATCAAGGTCTTTATGTTTTTGAATAGGTTTTCTTTCCGGTGCTATTTGTAAATTAATTGTTACTGGAGTCCCTATATTGGGAAATCCAATGGGTCCATTGACTGCAGGAAGTTGCATTGCACAAAATCTTTCCCATCAATGTCCATTGTATAATATACTTCTCTTTTGTAGCTGACATTGAATTAAAAATGGATATATTGATTGTTATGAAAAAAATCATTGCATTTCAAAAAATAAAGTCAGTTGTAGACATTCACAGCCAGTTCACTTTGTTCATCTCTAAAAACTGCAGCAGAGTTAAAGTGTACTGTATGCAGTAGGTAGAAACTTGTATTAAAGAGATATATAAGTGACCTTATTTTTATTGCTTTAGTTTCAATATTAGTAATAGTTTTATCATTATACTAATATTCAATGATAGGAATATGATTATATATTGACAAAATTTGACTGCTTATGAAAAAATACCTCTTGTTGGCAGGTAGATATTATACCTAGATATTTTTGTACATATATTACGTAGATAAAACAACTCATAGTTTGTTAAAATGCCTCAATAAATTAGGAAGCGCTATTTTATGAAGGTAATACGTAATAGTCTGATTTAGAAAAGGGCCCATGTTAATTCTCCGTGATGACAAGAGTCCCTTTACTTAGGAATGACATTGACTGCTTAAATATAATGTTTGAGTTATTTTTTGTTTCCAAACCTTTTTTAAATCAGTATGATTCAGGGCCGTAGATAGGATTTTTGTTTGGGGTGGGCTGATTCTGATTGATAGTAAATCACACCGTAGAGTTTGGAGAAAAATACCCCCCAATCAAGAGGTCAGGGGGAAAATTTTGAAATTGTAGGCATATAAAGTCGACATTTTAGGACATTCTCATGAAAGAAGCATACATATTTTTAAGCTGTTTTACTTGCTTCAAGTATTGAATTAAAAAAATTCTAACGGTCTAATATGCTCTTACTAACAATATGATAACATGGCAGATTTATTATTGTAGGTTTGAAGACGTTACACTTTTGTAAATACTGTCATATTACAAAATTACACTACAGTGTAAGCTATTTGTACTGTATATCTATATCAATGTAAGTTTATAATCCTAATAAAAAAAATTTTTGTATCAGGAAATTTCGGGGTGGGCTGCAGCCCGGTAAGCCCACCCCTGGCTACGTGCCTGAGTATATTATTGTTTCAAAATTGAGAAAACCCTGAAAGTTGTGATACTATAGATATTTATTAGTGGTAAGAATTCTTTGTTGTTTGAATCGAGGTACCAAAACATAATTACTCATGTTATTAAAATGCAGCTAGTTTTTAGGATTTGGTGAAAACATGGCAAACGGTGAGAGAGAAAACTAACTGACCTAACACAAAATGTAGTCACTGACATTGTAAACCTCTTTTTTTGGATGGCATCTTCACAATTTAACAAAACAACTACCTTATCAAATATGAGTTTTCGAATGTCATGTTGGCGATTATTTTTCGGATTAAAATTAAAGCCTACCATGTAAGTGATGTGCACAAATTATAATCAATAAATAAAGCTAATTGTGTTATTTTGATAGTAGCTCTTGCCGTACATCAGCGAAGAATTCCTCATAAGTAAAGCATAGTTCCACCGTCAGAATGCAATAATACTTATAATTTTCCTTAATCTGCGGGTCTATTCAAATTTCAAACCTCCATAATAGTCAGCAGAAACCACTCTATGGTTTAAAATTAGCTTTTTGTGTGCAATTTATAGTAACCAGATAATCAGACCAAAACATGCTTTTAAGATACAGTGTGCTTCAAATTATTTGTGTTGAAATTAAGTTAGAAGTAATAATGTCGAAATTAAGTCAAGTAGAAAATATGATCACTCTGTTTAGTTCTAAGGGTTCTAAACTTATAATTTTACAACTAAAAGAAACTGTTATTTATACTTTATTCAAGTAGGTAAATGTACAAAATGTCTGTCATTAAAGCACTAAATCTCCCAGTTGGGCTAAGCTAATAAGATAAGCTCAGTGTGCCATGAACAATTTGCAATTCATAGCGTAAAGTAGTGTCGAGTGACGGGTTATGTACCTATTAATATTCAGTAGACATTGTTGCCAGGTAATAGAACAATTATTTTCCTCATGCTACTGCCACCTTTGATGTCATCAACAGATTTTCATATTGACTGTTTACAGACTTTATTATTATGTTGTACAATCTTATTAACGATATAACAATACAACAATATATTCAAATATTTTTTTCTTTATGTAGGCTATACTGTAATATTATAAAGACTTAAATTTCGTTTGTATATATATTTACTTGTTTGTGCATAATATGTTCATAGTAATCTCAGAAATTGCTGAACCTTTTTGAAAAGTTTTCATTATTGGACTAATTTAAACTTTCCGAAGTAACATAAACTCAATAGTTTTTTTAGGATTTTTAATTATAGTATTAAAAACAAAATAATAATCATTTAAGTCTTACTGGAAGTTATGTAAACACTAGTAAACCCTAGTGAAAAATCACAGGCTGAATAATTAGATACACATCAGAAATACATAATTTAAAAATACTATTTAAAAACATCAGACTTAATCTAGTCCACCTATGCTGACAGGGTTTTTTAAATGGGTAAATGTGTATAATTATAAGGATTATAAAACTAAAGGCCTATTTGTTAAAATTTTCTATTTATATTTATTATTATTATCTAAATAAAGATAAAAATATTAACTTTTAATTGATTTCTAACTTCATATTGATAGATCAAAGGATTTAGAAGTTATTAATATTATAATGAAGAAATTAATAATAAAATATGTTTATATATATGTTATACGAAGATGTACGAATGTTTCCTAAGCTAAACGAATGGGTATCTCTTCTTTAACCTTGTATAAATGAATATATTTATAATAAAAGGTTGTATTCATATTCATTTTATAACCTTAAAGCTAATCTTATAACATATCATATCCTACTTTATTTCTTTAACTCATATTTTAAGAAAATCAACTTCACAAAACTTATATTGATTGGACATAACCACAAAGTATAATCTAAGCTAGGTTTTGTTTAAGTATTACAGATGATGGGTGAAATCAGCTGTTTTATTATATTGGACGTACACTCGCTTTTATAGGAGTTGATTTAGCAGCTATGTCAAGGTAGCCTATTAAGTTACTGAGTTCATCAGTTTCAACATAATAACATAGTCAGAAAAAAGACTGTTATTGTAATCCCAGGTGTATTTTAATTTATACATATTTGTAATTTAAAAGTGTCCACAAAAATTCAATGTTTATTCCATAAAATAATATCAAATATTAGTAAAACAATTTGAATAGTGGCAGCTATGTGGCTAAGATACTATTAATGTGGATAGGTACCTCAAACACTGCACAGCCTTGGAATACACAAAGGAGGATGAAACACTTTGTTTGACACTTTACACCAAAAGGAGGCTTAACGCCAAGTGTGGGTTTTGATTCGATAATAGTACATACATTTTAGACATTGTTTTCTGAGATGAAATTGATTTTGTCCTAATCTAAAACCTTAATTCATTTAATTCACTGAAGGAACCCCCCTTGCGGTCTGATACGGTATTTATAGTTTGTCCTCTGTGATCGCATGACCGGTCTGACGGACCACAGCCATTTGAGCGACAAGTCGGAATTGTTTCCACTAGAATTGTCCTCAGCGCTCGGCTGGCCCGTGAGACTGCCCAAGATAGAATTCCTTCTACGCTCGGGTGGCCAGTGTCACTGGCCAGAAAACGTTCTGTATTTAGAAATATTTACCATGTGCAAGTATGTCTGTGAAGTGCTGAAACCTACTGAATAACTATTGAACTACATGATCAATGTGTTTCATCACATTTTACCGTCTTCTGCCTTGGAAAAAAATATAAACACACAGCTGTTTTGCCGGTTCTATTGGCGAATGAGTTGTCCGTACATTGTGTTGTCACTGTTTATTTATCAATTTGTTTTAAGTCGTGATTTTAACATTGGTTTTATTTGTGATTTGTGTAAATTGATTTGTAAATATTTGTAAAGTTTTAAACAAACATAGTGGTAAATCAAAAATTGTTTTGTAGCTAACAAGTAGAGTTTGTCACCAGGTAAAAGTAGTTATGCCTACATGCTGGTTTGTTGTAAATATTGTAAATATAGACTAGTTTATTTATTATAGTGTAAGTTATCGAACAGTTTACAAAAAACTGTTAACATGGATAACCTTGCAAATACTGGCGATTATGAAGAGATACTCTTTGATGCATCTAGCGATGTTGACTCACATCATGACAGCTACATACTTTCTAATGTTTGTGATGACTTTGAAGATTTTGCTCTAGAACAATTAGAAGAGGAATATGATGAAATCCTTTCTAAAGAAGAGGGACAAAGTATTGAAGAGGATAATGTTGTTGACGAGACACACAATAGAGATATAGTAGGGGTGGATGAAGAGTGGAAAGAATGGTCTGAAGGCGATGAAAATTTTATCAAATTTGTAAGGACACAAGATAGTGGTTACAAACTATTACAAAGTAATGAAAAACCATCAACCTCTTTACAGTTTTTTCAACTATTTTTCACTGACAGCCTATTAACTGAAATCGTTAAAGAAACAAACAGGTATGCTGCCGAAAAAATTCAGAAAAATATGCCTTTACAGAAAAATTAGTATGGTGGTCATGGGTAGATGTAACACTTTCAGAGTTAAAAGCTTTTTTTTGGTGTGATAATAAACATGGGGATGAATGACAAGGCAGAAATGAGTGATTACTTTTCCAAGGATTGGTTAGACTATCAACCCTTTTTTAAAGATGTGTTCAGTAAGGAACGATTCTTGCAAATCTTTTGGAATTTGCACATATGCCCACCTCCTTCTGGCCCTATCACTAAGACATTAACTCATTCAGGTAAAGTAAGAAATGTTGCTTCCTATCTGGACAAAAAATTTCGAGAGCATAATTTCCCACAAAAAAAAGTAAGCGTTGATGAGAGCACAATAGGTTTCAAAGGACGAATTGTGTTCAACAATTATAATAAGGATAAGCCTACTAAGTGGGACATCAAAGTGTTTGTGCTATCTGAGTCTTCAACTGGGTACATCTGTGCTCTTGAACCATATTTTGGAAAAATAACGACAGACCGCCTGGATAGGCCATATTTAGGAGTAACAAGCAGAATTGTCTTACATCTGGTCGGTAAACTCAAACAATCATATGGCAATACTGAAGGCCTCCACGTCTTCACTGATCGATGGTACTCCAATATGGACTTGGCAAAAGAACTTCTAAATTTGAAAGTTCATTTGACAGGCACTATAATGTTAAATAGAAGTGGCCTGCCTAAAATTGTACAACCACAAAGGAAGAATGCCAAAAAACAGACTCCTAAGCTTAAACTGAAAAAGGCGGAAATAAAAACCTTTCAAAAAGAAGAGACAAAGCTATGTGGCAGTCTTAAGTACTTTGTTTGCTGATAACACCACCGAGACAATTCGGCAGTTACAGAAACAGAACGTCGTAGAAGAAGTGAAGAAACCTACCGTCGTTTGCGAATATAACCAAGCTATGGGTGGCATTGACATTTCAGACCAATACATTTCATCCTACGCATTCACAAGAAAGTCCATTAAGTGGTGGAGGAAGGTATTCTTTTGGCTATTGGAAACTGGCATAGTCAACTCGTTCCTTCTTTACAATATGAATCAAGACAAAAATAATAAAATTCGACAGCGGTGTTTCAGAAAAATGTTGATAAAAGAATTAGTCGGGGATGTGAGAAATCTAAAGAAAAGAGGGAGACCGTCTAGTATTGGAGAAGAAGAAAAACTGAATTGCAAGTTACATTTGCCTTATCCTCTACCCACTGGCAAATCTAAAGACTGCTCTGTTTGTAGTGATAGAAAACCGGGAAAGCAAAGAAAAAGGACTCATTTCTTTTGCAAGACCTGCACCAAGAATCCGGGACTCCATATTGGCAAGTGTTTTGAGAAATATCACACCACCAAAAAGTTTAAAGAAGATTAACATAAAAGAAAGTCATGTTGTTTACACAAGGCTCAGTCTAATCTGTAATTTCTTTTGTTATTCAATTAGTATATGATGTCATTTTAATAAAACAACCAAAAGTATATTGTAATCCATTTTATTATCTTTATGTTTATAATAATAAAACACATGTTTCAATGTAATTTGTTTACTATTATTTAATATTTAAATGTCCTATGTAAACATTGAAGGTTGTTGCTAAAACAATTCCGAGTGGGTGGGAGATGGCCGCCATGATAAATACCGAGCTGATGCATTGACTGACATGGGCAGTGACACAGTTCAGGCGAGCGGCGAGGACAATTCATGTTGAAATTATTCCGTGCTATCTTTGACAACTGTGTGGCCGGTCTCACGGGCCATCCGACCGCAAAGGGTTAAGAATGTGATCTGTTTAAGCAATTTAAAAAAATAAAATACCTTGATTGGTTAACCTATCTGAAATAGAAATCCTTAATGCAATACCCATAAATTTGGTACTTTTGTTAAATATGCATTGACTAAAAGACTCTAAAAGTTACTAAATAAACATTATCATGCTAGAAGAGTGGGAATGAAGGAGGCTGTGGAGTATCTTATATTATATACTATGTATGTAGGTACAAATGGATGCAATCATTTAAATAAAAAAAACAAATGTTTTAATATACAATAAGAAAATTAACAGAAATTAAATTCCGACATAATCTGCTTGGGCTCTTTGTAAAGTTTTCGACAGCTTTATCAATAATTTTGTTGAGGTCGTTCTACTTTTTTTTTGATATTAGGTAAATTATAATATCTACCGAATGTTTCACAAGATTCAATGAGACTTTCCATTGGCATGGTTAACATTTTCGACGAGTGCATTTTACAAAATTTGATAGATGAAGTGTTTTCTTCAGAAAAACACAAATCCAGAGAAGTAATGATGGAATTCAGATAAGGTTTATTAAGGACTTTCTTCAGAATTTCAAAGGGCTTCTTACTGAATGGTTTATTCAATGTATGTGCTTTGCGAGTATGTGAGGCGCTGATTTAAGTCCTCCAGTTAAAGTTTTTCTGCAACACCTGTAGTATGATTCATAATTACATCTATGATTTCTCCAGGCAGTCATGGTAGCTTCTAAGCAGTTGCAGATGCTTTGAGTGTGTTGCAAGGTATAAAGCTAGGGATTGGAGCACGTTCACAACTGGTTCCATTACTGCGGGGTATTTATTTATTAAAATAAGTCTAAGGGAAAACCAAATTGTAGAAACAACCACCAGCTGAAAACCGTTTTTTTTTTTTAGAGCTCTATTTCCTTTATATGAAAAGGTTCGGATTGCCTCCATTATGGCAAGAGAATTGTGTTAAAAACTTGAACGTTTTCTTGTTTCTCACTCTAAATTTTTTTCTCATGTCCTGGAAATGTTAGGTATCGGATCTCTGACAAAATAATTCCCATTGCTTGCAAAAGAAAAGACTTTGGCTTATTAAAGCACGAGAAATATTTTTTCTAGGTAGGTAGGAACTCTAATGTTGCCAACTACCTTCACTGTCACAATGATAATTTTTTTATCTTAATTATTTTAAAATGACACTGTTTTCCATTTCTTTCTTCTTTATCAATTTATATAATATATTATTATTTCTCCATTTTTATTTCCCATTCTGTAGTATGTCCCAAAACAAACGACAGAAATACTATATTTTATAAAACTGTGTATTAATAAACACAAATGTTTTCCTCGTTACTGCCACAATTCTCTCACGCTGGTCGTCAATCGTTACTGGTGGTTATTGGGTAAAAACTACTTCTTTTAGAACACTCCATGGGTAGGCATCAGGTTAGTTGTATCCTTCGTGCTCTGAAAGTCATGTCTTTGTATCTTATTCAGTGCTCTCTCTATTGGTTTGTTTCACTCGAGGGCCATAGTTTTCCGTCTCTGAGGTGTATCGTGTCTTTTAAGTTATATTATGTTCCTCTATCCCTCCTTTGAATTGTGATGTGTTTACTGTTGATGTATGCCATGTAATTACATACATTTATTTTGTGCTAAGAATGCTCGACTTTCATATACCTGGCCCCTCACATGGAAGAACAGCTGTGAATTTAGGTATGTAAATAAGGAAATTTTTGAAAACATTCTTCAGGACTTGGTGTACAACGCGTTGGAAGAACCCTCAGAATCTGATCCTTACGATAATGTTATGAATCCAGATTAACGATTATTTGTTTTCATTTTATTATTATGTGATAAACATTTTAATATTCATTTAATATTCACAAAAAAATATAAAATGATGTTTATACTATTAAGTTGTAGCCTATTTATTTATCTCAAAATAACAAACAGTGTCTCTCAGACTTATGGTGTTAGTAAAGTGATTTTTTAGTATGTTGCTAGTTAAGGCTTAAACATTGAGTTTTTCCTTCATAAATCTCTTTTGACAAATTTTGAATTTGTCAGGAAATCAGACATTAGATACAAATGCTGGCCTATTATATATCATCACAAATATGGTAGAACAGTAAGTTGCCCTTGCACTTAAATTTTTATTTTTCAAACATCCATTCTGTAGTTTATAATGAGGAGCTACCAACCCTCCTTTAAACAACCCTTCATAGATATCTGACCAGTATTCACTCTCAATGAAGTTTGTCAAAGATTCCTTTGTGGTGACTGAAATATTTGATGAAATAGTCATCCTTGATTTTCATTATTTGATTTTGTAACTGGACGGCCAGAACAACACCTTTAAATTGAATTTTGAGTTTTCGAAAGATAGAAAATCTGATCAAAAGACTCTTAGAGACAAGAAAGTAAAATAAAATTAATATTTAACTTAATGTTTAACTTAAAACCAGCATGATTAGTGTTATAGAAATAATTATGTTGTTCCTTTCTTTAAGTCCATTAGGGCATTTAACATATTATTATTCATAGGAGAGCATTATAGTCATGAGCTTGCTGGTGAAGATTATTTTACTTTATTATGAATAAATTGTGTGCAGGGACCCTCCATCTTATATATATCATATATAGTAAACAGACTATATTAAAGACCACTAAAGAATATCGTTGCATGGCGGCCAATTTGATGGGCTCGCATCGTTGCCATATCTACTAGTCTCGAACACTCCTGGTATTTACCGCTCGAGACTTGAGCGCACAGAATTATAAATGCGTTGAGTCAGCTGCGTTCAGTTAGAAGCATGGGAAGAACGTGACAACGTCGCACTAAGGCGATTGGAGCGTTCAGTGTACACAAGCCCGTCCCTCAACGGTATTCCTTCGTGATCTTTACTGTAGTAATATTTACTATGTATTCACATTTACAATGAACATAGGTATGAACAAGAAGAATAATTTGGATTTAGGTAAAGGTGGATGCTAGTTTAGCTGGTAGTATTAGTGAGTCTGGGTAAGGATCCAGACCACTTTCAGGGTAGTCTCTTGCCTTTATCTCCAACCAGAAGTTAGAGATAAGTTCAGGCTGAACCAGAGTGTTTTGTAAAGTTTTCGTTTTGATAAATCTGTTAAGCTAAAATATGTGCTATTTAATTCAACTACCTTGACCCTTTAATCGGAGGGATTCAAGCTGTCAGTTGTTTTGGAATATCCTGAAAGCTACCAAGGAAGCATAAAGAAATCACCCAGTGTGAGGAATTGCAAGACTTTGAAGGGTGTAACCCAAGTAAGGTGCTCGCCACACAGTGCTATTATCACTTCAGATCTCTTCCAATCTCTATATACTTGTACAATATTAGAACTCTATTGTGCAACTTGTTAACCAGAATGATTCTATTATATCCACTTAATTATTGAATCTTTCTTTTTTCCGAACTATTGCTATTGCTGTAACTTAGTGCTATTACATCATTTTCCCCATTTAAGTAAGTTACATTCTTTTCTGGTATGAATTTAACTGCAGAGTTGAATATTATATTTAATTTATGCAGCTACATTGCAAGTAATTATCTGTGTTTTAGTGAAAGGTATTGTTATTTTTATTTTGGCTTTGATATGTTTACATTTACACTTACAGGTTCTTGTATTACTTTTTGTCTTATGATTAATGTAATAATATTTTTTTTAAATAATAAATACCAATAAGATATTATTGGAAAAGATAATAAAGAAGAACATAATTTCTACAAACATGTTCATGATTAATCAATTCCTATTTACAACAAAAATGATATTGTTTGTTTAGTTATTAAAGATTTTTGAAAGTGATGTATTCTTGATCTTGTTCTACTTTATTATTTTTGAAAGTAACAGTTTACGATAATATTTAAAACACTATTTAACCACCTCATACTAATAATAACAACTATCGTGAATTTAATTTTAAATAAACAGTGAGCCTACATGATCAATTGATCATGGTTGAACAATAAAATGTTAGGGGTTCGTTTTAGTTCCAAAATGAATTACAATACTTTATTTTCAGCATTGTATAAATTTGCTATTAAATCATACAACTCAGGAGAATGTGGTAGGGATTAATGTGAGTTTCTGTACTTGTACATACCCAAGGATAGTGTTTCCATTTCTTCTATCTGAGGAGGAGCAACTCTACCTCTGTTAGATTTTTCAGTTATGAGGAACTGTACATGATCACAATCATCTTTACTTTTAAGTATTTCCATTTGAACTTCGGTGTCGTGAAGTTTGCTGGCAACTGTCTGTGGAAGAATTATAGATAATATCAACATACAAGATTGTCTTCTTCACTTTTCTAACACTATAGTAACAAAACAGTGAAAAGGGGAAAAGCAAAAAAAAAAAAAAAAAAAAAAAACACAGTAGGCCTACCAAATGATGATTTTACAACGGTTATTGGAAAAAAAAACATAAACAAATATAAAAATGCAATGTTTTAAAGGATGTGTTACAAAATTATCATAATAAATGATATCATCATTTATACACATGTAGAACATTTTTCATTTTAGCATTTGGTTTGAAGAAGTTTAGTACAGCTATTTTATCTCTCTGCTATAGTAGTAGTTGTTGTACAACAAAACCTCTGGCATGACTAGTATCTTTGATTATGAAGAGTAAAAACTAGTAAAAATAACAATCATTTTACATTTTTTATATAAATGCTCTAGCATTCTATCATTACACTGTGTTCATGATTACTATGAAGTTTTGGCATGAAACTTATCTTCCCTTCCTTCTAAATAATATGTCTAAGTGGCATACTAGTGCATTAATGTTCAACAGTATCTAGGTAGGCTGTAAGTTGAAGTAATTAAGCAGATGTTTATTACCTTACTTAATGCAGAACAATAATTGTAATACAGTTGCAGTTTGCCATATAGAAAATATATTGTCACTAAGTAGATATTATTTGATAAATAATTCATTTACACAGAATTTAAAATTGTACCATAGTAATAAAAATCTTGGAATCAAGAAAGACAACATACAAAAAATAGACTACCACATAAAACCAACAAACTATTTAAATTTTATTTTGTATAGTATTAGGCCCTACTATCAGTCAAATTGAATCTTGTGGTCTATCTATATATAGGCCTATAACAATATTTTTAATTGGTAAAAGGTATTTTTGTTTTCACTTTTAAACTAAGTTTTTAGTTCTAATTTTATTTCTTAAGATAAATATATAATTATAATTTCCAATGAAGATAAAATAGATTTGAAAAAAATATATATATAAGGTAGAGGATCAGTTATCAATATGGTGTTATTGATAGCCTCAATTGCTACAAAAACAACCATTGTGGCGAACGGAAGCCACAGGTAGGTTAATGGAGGCCACTGGATCATAAACAATGATTACATCGGAACACTGCATTAAAGTAGCTTCAGAATAACCACTAAACAGTCATATTGATTATAGCGAGTCACAATACACTCTGTTTCAAATCCTTTACAATCCCTCTCTATATACACGATTATGAATTGTTTTGAGGTATCAAGTCATAACTAAAAGGACTTATCTCTCTACCATACAGAGTATTAGGACAAATAAATGTGACCTACTAGAGCATATCGTTGCTAAAACTTAGATAACACAAACACATTCATCTTAATTTTTTTTAATGATTCTCTATCTATCATATCATATTGTTTCAAACTTACTGTTTTCCTGTCTTAAATTAAGAAACATTTGAAATTGCATGATGATAAATTACAAAATATTTTAATTTGATTGTTGTTCTTCCGGCCTTTTCTGTTATATCCCCGTATTTACAAACTATTTTCTATTCTCAAACTATTTTCTATAGATTGAGGATTCATCGGGAATGTCCAAATAACTATATAAATTACTCCATAACATATAAGGAAGGACGTTTCCAGATTTCGTTGATATTAGATAGGTAAGGATTATCGCAAACAGGCCTGTGCATGCGTCACTCGCGTTATCGTTTTCTCATTGAGCGCCAGCTGTTGTATTGTTGGTTATCCGTTGATGTAAGGACGGTCGGTATTCATCATGCAGTTGTTTGATTTGGTGCGTGAATTAAATAGTAAAGATTCCTATCTCTGTGAGTTTTTGTGGCGACACAGATACCAGGGCATAGACTTACTCGACCAACTTATCGAAGACATTATTAAGTTTTTCTGGCCACCAGAGTAACGATAAAGTGTAACAACTGTTAGCAATATGAATAAATTATACTAGGGGCTCTGCCCCTGGACGCTCCGCGTCCCAACCCCGGCTCGGCCTTCGGCCTCAGATGGCTGCTTCGCTTCGCTCGCAGGTGGAAAATTCAATAAAGAATCTCGTTAATCTTTTGCTCGTTTGTACATAGGTGACCGAGCATAAATTAGTTGTTTTATTTGGCAGCTGACTCAAACTCATTAAACATTATCTCCATAAGATTAACATGGGAAATTTGAAGGATTGTGTGCCGAAGCTCCTTCTCGGGTGAATAGCGGCTGAACGGATGATAATATATAAGACTTGACATATCTGTGAATGGTTATGTTCAGTTTTTGATCCAAATTAGCTGTTTTATATATAATAGGTTTGTAACAACCAATGTTTGAATTGAATTAAAATATAGATAGCATTTTTCGTTGATTTTTGTTTGTGTTTGTTTTTAGTTTGTCAATGTAACCTCAAAAAGGTAATACTACATTTGATACTGATTTGATCCAAATCAGTTGTTGATCAGAATCAGCTGTTTTAAGCTTTTCATACGAACAGCTGTTTTTGTGTCCCTGATAAAATCAATAGAAATCTTTCTTCCATAAGATTAACATTGAAACTTTTAGGGCCATTGGGGCGTAGCCCTAATGTCCTAGGACTTCGGTAAATGGCCTAAAACCTTCCCAGGGTTAACCTGTGTTACTATGCAAAATTTCAAAGCAACCGGATGGACGGTATACGAACGCAAAGTGGACAAAGAACCAAAAAAAAAACCCCCATAAGGAATACACAGCAGAAATTTGCATTTGATTATAACGTTTGTAAGGCGAAAGATACATGATTTGTAATGCTTGATGGCAAATCTGGGCGTGCATACCTTTAATTTAAGACCTCAATTATGAAAATCGGTCCTGTAGAAGAGCCGAACGGACTCGGAAAAGAAAAACAGAATTTTTTTAATATATAAGATGTGTGTTGTTTTTGGGTTTGCGAGACAAAAAGTATATATTTAAAAAATGTTTATTATTTTTTCCCCTACAATTATACATTTAAATGGTGAGTAAATATTATATTTCACATTTGTAGTTTTATCCCGATTAATCCACATTCTATAGAAAATAGTTTGTAAATGCGGGGATATAACAGAAAAGACCCGTTGTTCCTGCCTTGGAAAATACTATAGCTGCATTACATAACACAAAATGTATATAAAGTGTTCTTCTTACCCTAACAATGCCAATAACTATATGCTCAAGCCCAGGTCTGTCTGAGTAGTAGTGAAGTATCAAAGCCCCATCTTCTTGTCTCTCAGTACAACGGAACGAAGGAGCTCTCATGCCTGGATAGAGAGTACCTAAGTGATCATGAAGTGCATCCAGGTTCTAAAATCACAATGTAAAACAAATTTATATTTATTTTATTATTATTCTGGTTTTTGTACTATAGGTTTTTTAGAATTTTATACAGAAGGATTTTATTATTTATACACCATCCTTTATTGTTTATTGTCAAATTAAACCTACAACACTCCAAAAAACAACTTTTATATTTGGTGCCATTATGACTTCTTTATTTTGATTTGAATTATTTCAACCTAAGACATATTTAGTTGGTTTTAACAATTCAAATACTTTTTAGTGATTTTGAATTGGAACAAAAGTTAAAACAGCAATTAAAACAATTTTGTTGTTTTTTTTTACAAATAATTATACAGTATTACAAAACATGCATAATCAAATCTATTTGAAAGACTATTCAAATTATTTTTGTCTAAATTTATTTTGAAAAAAATTACTATTTTATTTGCTTTTCTAATTTTTTAAATTCTTTGTCTTACAATGCTTTTAATTATGGTCGCAAATAATTGTATTTTTCAAATGGTGCCTAAGCATTTCATTTCGTCAGTTTTAACTTACACATTTATTATTTAGTATTACTTTACTTTTGTCTTGGTTCAGATATATAAAATTGTTATTCATTAATTTATACTTTAAGCGCCAGGTAAAAAATGAAGTAG
>JAGFPH010003222.1:102734-126734 GCA_018207615.1 Philaenus spumarius | reverse complement strand
GTTATTCATTAATTTATACTTTAAGCGCCAGGTAAAAAATGAAGTAGCAATTATTACAATATCTACTTAACATTAGAGGTGTCCTAATTGTTGTAATGATTTGCCTCCACAGAATGAGTTTAGGTACATTCAAAATTAATATTGTTTTATTATAAAGGCATTTATATTATATTTCAGTTAATATTATTAAATTAATCCAATGTTATTTTTTAAAATCAATGCACAAAATCTTTAGTAATTTTTTATATTGCAAATAATATGAATGTAAATTTGTTTCGCTTAAAAGAAAAACAAAAGGTACAAGATAGAGTACATCTTCTTATATCTCAGTATCATTTAAATAAAAAATGTCAATAGTAAAAAAAAAAAACACTAAAAACAAAACAATATGACATTCTTAAAGGAAAACTTGCACTATATGTAAAAAAAATTACAATAATAAGTCTGAGATAGTAGGCTAAGTACTAATCTGCTATAATTAGTGATCAGGCTTTTATTGGAGACTATTTAATAGTTTAGAGTTTAATACTTAATGTACATATATGATATTTGATTATTACAATTTTTGTTGGGAAATATTTATTTATCAAACAGACAGTACAATATTTTGAAAACATAAAATATAATTGTCCTTAATTGCTTCTTTTTGTTTTTAATAAGTTGCTGTTTTTAAATCATGTAAAAAGTATATTTATGAAGTATGAAAATGTGGGCAAATAAAATGTTATAGAGTTTATATAGAATATAAATATTTGTTTTGTAACTCATTCAAATACTTAAGTACAATAGTAGGCCCTATTTATTTAAAAAAATTTGATTATGTTAGGACAGTATGACAAATTTATAAATAAATGATAATATATATTTTTACAAATATAGTTATACATTTGTATTATCCATTTTTTATACAAGAGCATTCAATTTGCATAATTGATTTATTTAACTAATTTGAATAAAACCAGAATGCCTCTTGAGTCAAAAACTGGGCACATTTCATCATCCATCTAAACAAAGACGAACTCATCATACAATAGTTTCTTATAATATATTAAGCTTTTATCATACTGTTTCAACATTTAAAAACAATATGTCCATATGTAAAATTACTATGTATATTATGTTTAGCTCTTTTGGTTTCCCAATTTTTAGGCATTTGGGAGTAAGTATCAATAGGCCTAAATACAAGATAGACTTAAAGAACTGACAAGTTCTCGTACCTGTAGGAAATCTCTTGGCGTTGCTCCAAGGACTTGTAGGATCTTGTCGTATCCAGAGTCTTGGCAGAACTCAAAAAACATTTTCCCAAACAATTCCAGGATTGTGTTTGCAGGGATTTCTGTGAACAAAAATAAAAATAATATAGTTAAGCGTTTTTTTTTTAATGACCATATGTTTTCTTTATTTAAACAATTTTGTTTAGCATAACGTATTATTTGTACAAAGCACTAATTTCTATATTCCTCTTTGTTTATATAAAATTTGTCTTCTAGGCCAATCCAAAAAAGAAAAAAATTGTTTAGTGGATTTATGTCCATAATAAGTGGAAGGAGCACAGTTTTTATCATGACAGCAATTAATTGCTCTATTTTCATTGTAATTGGATTTTAAAGTTGAAGAAAACTCTTAAAGGTTTATGTAATGTAATTTTAAAACGAATTAAACATTTTAAGTTCATCTTTTAACAGGATTCTAAATTAATATTAAGTGCTATATTATTTAGCATCCTCAAATTTACTGTTTGAGTTAGCATCATTAATAATGCAGATTAGGTTGCCAAAGTGTTTAAAGATATTGTTTCCAGATAATTTGATTGTTTTAAAGAACATTCCAGGAATATCAAAGTCTAGTATATTAAATACACAAAGCAATATTTTTGGTTGCGGACTCAACTTTTAAAATTGCTTTACACTCACCACATTGCTCCTTGAACATCTTATTACGCACTATTTATAAACAAATATAATTTGCTTTAATGTTGTAAAATAATAATAATAAAAGTTTATTGTAAAATATTTATTAAATCATATTTTATAACAAAGAGAAAAAAATCTTTAAAATAATGATTTAACTTTAAAACTGATTAAATGATTTAATACTCTAAGCTGGACAGACCATAATATTTATGTTGGAGTGCAGCTGGTGAAAACATGAATTTTCCCATATTTTAACTATTGTGATGCTGTTATCAATGACATGACTGTGGAATTAGCTAACAAACTTCAGCGTGCTCTAAATGATTGTTTATGGTTCATTTTTGACTTAAAACGTGACGATCATGTGACAAAATATTATAAACAAATTTCAATTCTAAAATTTAGTTCTTTCAAAATTATCATATTTTGCACGCTATTCTGCTCACTGGATTGCCTCGCTATCTGGCAGAAAGGTTTCTCTTTAGCTCACATGTAAATGCTACCGACACACGACGAGGAGCTTAATTATTACTTATACCCAGGCACAGAACCGAGATATTTAATAAATCTTTCACTGTGACAGCATGTAGGCTATGGAATTCATTGTCGGAGAGTTTAAAATGCATCAATGGCCCTGTTCAGTTCAAGAAGGCTTTGGGTTGTTGGTTCTGTGACAGTTTTGGGTAGTTTCGGCCACTCGGACGGGGTTTTGAGGCATGTTGTTGAATGAGGGTGTGTTTGAGAGTGTAAGTGTGTTTATGTATTATAGTGTAGCATAACTAACTTTTAGTTTCATTTTACTTAGGAGATAAATGTGTTTATATTTTTAGTTCTCAGTGTTTATGCATTATGTTTTAGAAGTCATTATTATTTGTAGTTTTGTTTGTTTATTAATTTTTGTTTGTAATGTGAATTTTTATGTAATTAGGTCTATGTATTTTGAAATTCGAGGTTAGGTGTAAGAGAGGACCCAATGGTCCTGACTTCGTCTCAGTAAATAAAGATTATTATTATTCAACAGAGTTGGCACATTTATACAGAAGTGTACATGGAGCTGAGCAATAAATGAAAAAGTAAAGAAATAGTACATGAACGAAATATCAGCAATAAATGGCTCTACAAAAATGTTGCATAGGTTTACCAGTAAACCTTAAATAAAGCATTTTTATCTTTCAATTTGTGGTAAAGTAATTAAAACTGAATTAACTTAGTAATTTTATAGTCTGAGTGTAATATATGCCAAGTTTCAGGTTTCTGGCTGCATAAGAATTGTATAAATTATTATGGTATTTATTATGTAAGAGTAATTTTTCCATTTCATGCTTCAGTCACAAGTAATTAATTTGGAAGTGGTTTTACTTTCCTGCATATTATTGAAGAATAATATGTACCAAATTTCAATTTTGTCGGGAAGCTAGAGGAATTTATATTTATTGTATATGGTGTAAGTATATTGTAAATCTGTAATTTTTACCCCTGTGTCGAAATCGGCAAAATGCAAGAGTGGTTGAATTTCTCTATACTCATTTAAGAAATAAGTTTCAGCTCTCTAGTTCCAAGGAGAGTTCAATAGTTAATGATTACAGTTCTAGGGGTAGATTAGGCTCTACATTGTCATGGAAAGAGAGCAAATTAAATGTTTATTGCATTGTGGTAGTTACTCCATTTTTAATTCCTTAAACGCAAGCTACACAAATATTTTTATGGCATTAGCTTCACTTTCCGCTACCTAACCCCTGAGTTTAATTTGCACTTGATCCTTCAAACATTCTGGGAGTGCATAGTGAACACATATACACAAATACACAGCCACACACACTCACATGTTCTCTTTTATAGATAGATAATACATATGAAGGACAAAGGAACTTGAATTATATTTTTACAACAATGTTATTACACACGATTAACTATATATTTCAAAAACATTGAAATAATTCCCCAAGGTGTAAAATATGTTTCATAAGAAAAAATGCCTATTCAGCTTATAATAAACTTAAAGCTTAGTTTATTAACTTCACTAAGAGCAGTTACAATAAAAATAAAAGTTTACTTGGTGGTGAGTTTTAAGTACTAAATTGCCAAAAATCAAATAACTCAATTGAATTTTATAATAATAAGATATATATATCACTCCACCTTAAAGATTGGCTGGTTATTGTTATTTGTTGCAAAAAGCACAGAAAATAAATTCATGTGAATAATCATCGTAATAACAAAGCCTAGGCAAAGACGGGGCAGGTTTACCTCTCACACCCCACTTGGCCCACTTCATCCCTTGTTGGCCAACAAGTCAGCTGTTCACAATATCAACATTCCCTAAGTAGATTACATATTACACTGATGACTAAGTAATTGCTGCAAGACGTCTATATGACGTTTTAATACACGTTAATTTAATATGGTTCTGCTAGAGCCGTCAGTTCAAATTAATTACCATCTGTGGTTAAAGACGGTAGTAAAAGGGTTGGGGGTGCCAACAGTAATTGAATAGAGTAGTTGAAAGAAGCTAGTTGTTCTTGTCTCTTTTTATCGATTTTATCGAAAATTAATTCCATGAATTGTTTATCCTAGTTAATTAGTTGACTGATCAAAGATACAATTAATTGTAAAATTGTTTATTTTTAATCAAAATTATATTTCTAAGATACCGTACTTGCACTGTAACTATTTGATAGATTAGACGGAAAATATAGCTTTTTAAAATATTCTGTTTAAAAAAAATGGACAAAGATTCCTGGACTTTATATTTGTTGTTATTATCGTTTGCAGTTAGGAGTAATAACATTTTTATTTAATATTTGGAATTTCGAATTAGGAAACTTCTCTACCAGTAAAATTTTAATTTCATAGACTTTTTCAGAACAAATTCAATAAATACACGTTAATTTAATATGGTTCTGCTAGAGCCGTCAGTTCAAATTAATTACCATCTGTGGTTAAAGATGGTAGTAAAAGGGTTGGGGGTGCCAAGAGTAATTGAATAGAGTAGTTGAAAGAAGCTAGTCGTTCTTGTTCTCTTTTAACATTTTATCAAAAATGAATTCTATGAATTGTTTATCCTAGCTAATTAGTTGACTGAAGATCAAAGATGCAATTGTAAAATTGTTTATTTTTAATCAAAATTGTATTTCTAAGATACCGTACTTGTACTGTAACTAGTTGATAGATTAGACGGAAAATATAGCTTTTTAAAATATTATGTTAAAAAAAAATGGAACAAATTCTCCTGGACTTTATATTTGTTGTTATTATCGTTTGCGGTTAGGAGTAATGACATTTTTATTCAATATTTTGAATTTTGAATTAGGAAACTTCTCTACCAGTAAAATTTTTATTTCATAGACTTTTTCAGAACAAATTCAATAAATTTGAAAAAAGAGAAAATGGGATTATTTGAAATTATTATTAAATACATTTTATAATTATATTTTGGAGCAGTTGCTTGGATTTTTTTTCCAATGATAGTTTTCAGTTAGCAACTAGTTAAACTTCGTAAGTTATTTTCTGATAGAAAATTAGCCAAATAATGCAAAAAATCTTCAACGAAATTGCGAATACCAAAACAACTCAAATAATAGGCGACAACATATTATTCATTTGAAGGTTTCATTTATATAATTTGATTTAATTGTTACCACGATTGAAAAATGGGGTACAAAAAATGTCTTCGACCAATATTATTTGTTAAGAATCTTAGACAAAGGTATATTAAACATCTACCTAAATATATTTTATTAGGATTAGCTAAATAAAAGTTAACGGTTTTTTGTTTAACCTCCTCGCTTTATGACCATGTTACTACTAAAGGTCAAATAGTTGATAACACATGGAAAATCTATCGGCATAAACTGGATTCAATCCTAAGACATTGAGAAACTGGTGTGGCTTTGTTCAATAGAAAAAGACACTCTGTATATATGTAGCATTTAAAAATTTTAGAATTTTTAAATATAAAATTTTATCTCTTTTATGAATTCTTTTATTTTATTTATAGCCGAGTTACCGTAAAACGGGGTGAAGTGATACAATGGGGTAAACCGATACAAAATGCAGGGGTTGTAAAAAAATCCCATTCATTAAATTTGAAAGTATATGTTGGCAACAATGGTGTGATCCAGTCCATATCTGTCAGTATTAATGACAGTCACCTGATTTATCCCGCCAATTTTCATGCACATTTGGTTTGTTCAATTTTTAAAGTTATATTGTGCAGTTTTGATGATGTCGGAAACTTTGCTTGCAGAACACTGACCAAGCATTTCAATAAGGGTGAATTTGTCGAATAAGGTAAGGACTATATATATGATTCATAATTTATGTAATTGTAATGCCAAAATCAAAACAGGTTTTTTAAGAAAATAAAATTTTAAATATTTTGATCCCGCTTGGGGTAAAGTGATACATGTTTCACTTCATTCCAAAATAAAATTCAAATAAATTAATTCTCTTTTGTTTTTTTCTTTTCAGATAAAACAAACATGCCAAGGTTTTATAAGAGACCCCCTGGGACAAAACCTCTGAGAGAATACAATTTAGATGATTTAGAAAAAGCAGTGAATGCAGTATGATGCGGAAAATTAATGTTGCGTGCTGCAGCGGAAAAATATAATAATATAGACAGGGTAACCAGGGCTCACTGAGTAAGATCCAGTTTCCACCAATGTTGAAAAACGTTTTGCGGAGCTGAGTGACAGTTGAGACAACATTAGAAGTGGTTTTAGAAAAACGGGTTGGACCGCCAGGAAATATTGAATCTGTTACCCAACAAAGGGGTTGGTGCGAATCCAGTTCACGTTGAAGAAAATATGAATGACTCTGTGATAGGTCTGTTTCGTGAGCTACCAGTCTGGTAAGAACCAGCCGGAAGGAAAAGCTTCAGGTTAAACCAGGAAAAAATGTAACAAATCTTGAAGAGGAGGCAGTGGATAAGCCGGAATCGGCAGAAGAGTAGGAAATGTCTCATGGTAGCACAGGCGAAGAAGACTTTGATAATGTTGCCTCAGGAGAAAATGAAGGAGCTGAACCAATTCCAGAAATTGATTATACAGGGTGAGTTTTATGTCCAGATACACCTGGATATAATTTAAACGGCCAGGTATTTATATCTATGTGATATCTTGACATGGACTTATTATGACATTTTTTTTACCTTTTTTAGGTGGTTAAACATTTCATCCCCTTATTCGAAACTTTCTGAAGTACTTCGCCCGTATTTTTGAATGGCTGTAGGTTTTGATGGGGGCAACATAGAGACATCTAGTTTGCTCCATTTGATTTACTTTTTATGCCCTTTAAAATGAGGGGTCACCTGATGGGGGTTTGCATTTGAACATTTTAAGTTGCCCCCTTTACCCTTTACCCCCCTTTAGAACAGGAGGGCAAAATGTTTAACCACATAAAAAAGTAAAAAAAATGTTATAATAGGACTATGTCAAAATCTCACATTGATATCTCAGGCCGTTTAAATTATATCCAGGTGTGCCTGTACATAAAACTCACCCTGTACAGTATGTCCATCAATGAAGGAGACTTTATAGTAGTAAAATGTAAGGATCAGATCACAAAAAAAAGATAAGTTTTATTGTTCTCAGGTGAAAAGTGTGAGCGAAAACAGCATTGGTAACAACAGGATCGTAGAAGTAAGTTTTTTAAAACAGTATAGGTGTCATAGAGATATTTTTGTTTGGCCTGAAATTAAAGAAAATAGCATAGTGTATCCTTATGAGGTGATCATTCAACTTCAGAAGCCCACGGAAACTGCGCTTTACTCGCCTGCAATTTCCAAAATTAAAAAAAAATTTCGTGTAAATAAAAAGTTTTTTTAAAACAAATTATATATCTCAGTTCACCCTAAGACACAGAAGGGTCTCAGTTTATTTTATATGGTGTATCACTTCACCCACTTACCTAGGGTGAAGTGATTCAAGGGATTTTTTTTTTAAAAAAGTAAAAAATTTTGAAAAATAAAATATAATTATATGACTAGACTAGATAATCTGAAGGTAGATCTATAAAATCATGGGTATAAGTCCATTCAAAATAAAATTTGAAGCGTGTCAATGCATTTTGAATTTGAAAACTGTATCACTTCACCCCGTTTTACGGTACTGATTTTGAAGTAAAATGATGAAGTAAGAAACCATTTATGTATTTTTAACCTATTCAGTTGCAAAGTATTCGCATCAATATAAACTAAAATTTAGGCAACATTGTACCAAGTATGAGAACTATAGAAACTTAACTTTTATTGAAAATAATTACGGATATTTGCTTTTACGAGACGTTCATACTATATAGTTGTACAAGTGTGACACTTATATTGAGGTCGCTGATGTCTTGATTATCTAAGAGGGTCAAATTACCATATTTCACGACAGGGATTTTAAATTTGATGTCGGAGGTAACCAGTGATTACTACTGTTAAAATATTGATGCTCTAGACATTTTGATCTACTCTAGACAACTAACAGAGTTTTCCTTTGTTCACTTAAGCAACCGGATTACCATGTAATACTCTTTATCACTTTAAGGCCTATGCCAAAAGTATCTTTTTCTTCAACAAAATCTTTGCAACACTCTATGAATAATAATAATATTTGGTAAATTATTATTAGGTACTGATTATTTAAAACTGACAAAAACTAAATTTAATATTTAGCTGCTATTCTCGACGGTCATTATTGGACCCATTGTATTACCCATTTGAATTTAACTGCCTGCAGTCCCAAGTTAAACCCTGCGAAGGCAACTAAAAATTTAACATGTGTTGGATTACTTGAATAGTGTTTTTCTTTTCGTCAGCTGTACGACTTTCAGAGTCAGTGAAAACTTATACTGTTACAAACAGGAATATTTCCTACACAGATATAATGTAATATTAATTGAGTGGATATACAAGTACATGAAGTAGGAAACGACCTAACGAGTCAAATAAAACTGCCGACACATCAATCCTCAAATATAGAACCAGGAAAAGAGACCAGTAGGAACAAATAAAACTCTTCATACACGACAATTCTCAAATACTGCTCATCCAACGGGACCTGCCAGAACAAATAATACTTCCCAAACACTGAAATTCTAAAATATCATATTTGGCAAGGACAACCATCATGTGACAAATAAACTTCCCTTACACTATAATTCTCAAATATAGCTCTATTCAAGTTGACCTGCCAAGAAAAACTCCCCATAATCGCCAATTCTTAAATATTACTTCTGACAAAGGAACTTAGCTGTAAAGAGAAATGTTTTCAGTCTTCAAAACAATTATTTAGCATAGATATTTTAAATAGTGGGATATTCTAAATCGAGCAAAGAAATTAGTATATTCACTTTTGTTTTTAACTGAAACCCTACTATTTCCCACCTAAACAACACAAGGAAAATATTGCCTTGAAGGTTTAAAACAAATAATGCACTAACTGTAAGCTTACTTTTTCATCTTTTGGTTATTTTTATTCTTTATAACATGGATTATTTACTGATTTTATTTTTTTAAGCAGACTGGTGAGTTTCGTACAACTTTGAATATATTAGTTTTTTCCTAAACCTTGTTTCATCATAAACCTGTAACTGATTATGTACTGATTAGCACATTTAATATGATTTAACATATTTGCTTTCAGATTGTGATACTTTCAACATCTAGGCCTATATTAAAAAGAAATTATAAAATGTATGTGTGAAGAAAGTAATGGGCCTCCATTAGTAACTTTATATTTATAAACTCAATTTTATATCAAGTTAAAATATCAACTTTAGTGGGTTTTTATAATAATTATCAATTAATTGTAGTATGTTATGAACTAATTCAATATTCAATATAGTGAAAATATGTTTGAACATTATAGTAAAAAGCAAACAGATAAATAAATTGAGAGAGTGGAAAGAATTCATGCATGAGTAGACGATTTTAGACTGGAAAAGATAAATAAATTAGGGGATGAAACTATCCCCCGATTGAATTTTATTTGAAATGTTAATAAATAAAACTCTGATAAATTTAATATGAAATATAAATTTATGTTTGATTGAATTTCACATACTATTTCATTTGTTTCTATAACTTCCCTTTATAGGTCTTTAGCATAGATGCATTGTAAAAAGTACCTAATTATAAACTACTTCGTTCCTAGTAATTCGTTTTGAAATATAAAAACCAAAACGGGTGAACATTATAAAATTGTAGAAAAATAAAAACAGTTTATCATGCCATGTTAAACCAAAAGAGTGTTCAAAAAATTTTAACACAATTTGACTTAGTTTATGTCATTTAGAATTTACTTTCTGTAAAGATCATAAGTTAGTGTGTAAGGCCTGTAAGGAGGTATTATTGTAGTAAAACAAACGCCGTTTTAAATGTCGTAAAATACTGAAATTTAAGAATATTAAAAAATTTTTATTTAGGTTTATAAATAGTAACAAAACAAAATGTACCATTGTAAATAAATAAAATATACATGTAAAGTACGTAGCTCAGCTGATGGAAGATTTTCGTGTTTTTACAATAATCAGCTGTTTACGCTATCACCTCTAATATGGCAAGTCGGCTATTTCTCAGTAGAATTTTCCTTAATTACTGATTTCAAACATTGAAATTATTTGTAGTTCTAACTTTTATGTTAGTTATTGTTTAGGAGTTGACCTAAATCATGCTGTTTTTTTGTATCCTTTATTAAAACTCTTAGTTTTTCAATAACAATTTCATCAATTAGTGACCGTCAAAAATTCCCGGAAATTCTGTGGCAAGAGCATTAATTGTAAACTCATGGTCTTCTTTAATCTTTTTGTCAACTGCATGAACCAGTTCATCAGTAACCAAAGATGGGCACCTTGTTCTTCGTGCACTTGATCAAGTCCTTAATTGTACTGTCGGTCCCACACTTCTTCTCACCATTGAATCATTTATTGCATTTTCTGCATATAAACCTCAAGATTTGCATATAAGATTTGTCAATAAATGGAAATTGGTTTAACGTTCTTTGCATTCAGAAAATAAATTGCAAATCTGATTTCTCAAGCGGCGTGATTTCAATCAAGGAAAACACATGTTGAATAAATACATAATGGATAGCCATTTCAAACAAATATAATTGTTTTTTGGTTTTGTAAAATAAACAAATTTTATAAAATAATTTGGTTTATTTAAATAATACAACATGTACTATTAAGTAAGGTATAAAAGTAATGTACTACACAGTCGTTACAGAAGGAATAGATTTTGAGATATAAATATGTTAAAGATAATAATACAAAATGTGTTAAAATATAACTTAACTATAATTTAAACTCGAACAAAAATCATAGTACAAAAATAGGTTTGCAAGACTATTGAGAAATAGCTTCATAAATAAAAATTAATAAAGAAGTAAACTAATTGGTGGAGAATAAGGAAATCCAAAATGATCGTAGCTTTGGTAAAAATGGGAATGTTTTAAAAGGGGAAAAGGACAGTGAATTGTTGAACGAAACTTATGAATTAGTTAGGAATGAGAAGTGCAAAATGGTGGACAATGCCTGCATTACTTCATCAAGATGAAAGGTACAATATCAGAGTCACAAATGAATTCAAGAAACGTAATGAACAAACCACTTTAAGGAAAATCCAATAAGGGAAAAATGATTAAAAAATCAGTGGACAAAGTGTTATAAATAGTGCGCCGATTAGGAAAGAAGGGTATTATTCCTTATTCCTGTCTAAGGTTTTCAAACTAGCAAAGGAACTAGGAAGGAGACTAGCGCAAAGGCAACTAAATGTTATAGACATTAAATATAACAATGATAATTGTACAACTGATTGAAAAAATCCGAATTTCAAATAAAAAGTTGTAAATAAATAGTAAACTATAAGCCAAAGTATTTGAAATAATTTAAAAAATGAATAATAGATTTAAATTAAAAAAACAAAAAAGAAATTTTTGGAAAAGTTGATGTGCAAAATCCTTAGAACATGGAAGAAGATCGGGAGATCAGCAGTTCTTCATTACTCATGAATCAGGAAGGACGTTTTTATTTCTATTAGAAGAATTAAAATAGACAGGTTGTAAAATGTAGTTATGTTCAACTTTTCGAATTTAATAAATTAAAAAACCGAAAAAGTTATACAATCATAAATTGATATTTGAGCATTAATGAGTTAATCTGTAATGAAGATTTAAGTAATAAAAGCTAACATATATACAACATAATACTAAAAGTATTAAGTATAAAAAGCAACTTCTATTCTGAATTTTGTGTATATAGAAGAGCTACTAACTGACACTCAGAGAACTTCCCCTACTTGTAACTTTAATAATTCACCGTCAGGAGATCAGTAAAAGAAAGCGGACACCATAGAACGTCGCTACGTTTCGAGTCAAGTACGGGAGTCAAAACCAACTGGTGTAAGGTACAGCAAACACCCACCAATTTGTTTAGTAATTTAATTCACGTAAACTTCCTTTATAATAAATTAAAAATGCCTTACACTAAATATTCCTTACAATACAAGGTTTAATACATAATTTGTGATTGCAGATTCATTTTAATTTTAATTTGTATAAACAAAATATGATCTAGACTCATTAATTTTGAATATAATAGCCTGATCCGCTCTTTTTTAATATAATATCCTGTTCTGCTATAGGATAAGAAATAATTATATATGAGCGTTAGTTCTAAGGCGATTGTAAATCATTAAAAGTAAAAAAGCTAGAACCAAGTTAAATCCGAGATTAAATTTATTGTTAAAAATGTATAAATGTAAATTAAATTAAATTAAATTCTTAAAAGTCGATAATGGTAAAAACTTATTAGTTACCACTAAATTAGTTTAATAGAAAAAAGAGGTTATATAGTGTAAATTCTTACAAGTTTCTTCTCCTTCTAAGTAGTTGAAAAGCAAAAAGATGGCCAGTTACAGCAACTGCATCAACTGGAAAGATATATTCCCTCACATGTTTTACTAAAGTTTGTATCCACTACAGTTTTTCTGTAAAGTATGTAGGCACATCTAACATCAAAATGAAAGTGTTTAGCTGCAGTGCTTTCAGAAATAGAGAAAATAATTGATTTTGATCAACATTTTCGGGAATATCTTGAAAATTACGTAGTCCTATTTAAAAATTAATTAAAAATGGTTTTGACTTTAGTGACTAAAGTGCTTTCCAAAGATGTCTCACATGTCAGAATTATTAAATATTGCTTTTTGTATCAAAATTTGACCTTGTAAAATGCATGGTAAATTATTTTTGGGGGTTTGATTGTTGAAGTAGATAAGCAGGCTACCGAGATTTATAATTATGATACATTTAATTATAATATCTTTATGCATTATATTGAATGTGACACAAAGATAAAAAGACAGACTAATGAGCTATTTTGTCCTTTTAAGGTACAGAATCATACAAAAACAACTTGAATGGCAAAATAGAGAATATGTGAAAACTATAATTATTAGAAGATTCATAGTAATCAATTCCCGTAAAATTCAATTACTGTTGGTAAAATATTTGGATAAGTATTAAACGCTGTCGGATAACAGTATTGGGTTAAGACGGTTTCAAATTTAGAGCCATAATTAATTTTACAGACTTTGGGTTCGTATTAAGTAACTAATAACATATAATATGATTAAATTGCAACCATACTTATGTAAAGATGTAATCTTGACCAGAGTTGTTCAGCAAAATTAAATATTATTATGTTTTTCTTACCTATCTAATATATTATTCCACACAAACGATCTTTTTGTGATTTTCTGTTTCACTTGAATTGTAATTTTGATAGCTAAGAGAGAAAATGTATGTGTGGGGGGGAGAGGGGGAAAATCGAAGACTAAATTTGCTCGTCTTTAGTAGTATATAAAATAGGTTTTAATGTAAATACAAAGTTATTAGGTTGAATAGTAAAAATCTTAAAAGAAAAATAAATCAACCTAGGAATAAAGTCACAAGATTTGGAGAATCTTCTTATTTGACTTTTACGTTATTTATATTTTGTAGAAAATAAAGACAAAGACTGTTCTCAAGAAGCTTACATCACAGTAAAATGGGTTACCACAATTTAAGTAAATAAATAAGTTTAGATTGAATAAGTTTGGTTTTGAATTCTCAGAACCATAGAGCATGGTATGTCTTGATAGGGTATCAAATTAAAACTAGAACAACTGTGCTGCAGGTAGACGCCTTTAAACTAAAGATCCCCAAATCATATGTGCCTATTAGCATGTATAGAATTTTAATATTTCAATATTCCACCATATTATATCTATCCTATTAGTTAGGAAATCTACTTCTTCTCTTTTAATTTCAACACAAATTCAAATTCTTCTAAGTATTCTCAAACTGTTAATTCTTACATGTCTACCTAATACAATCACATAATTTAGATGCTTTAATAATACTTCTATCGCCGGTCTTATTTTCCATATCCCATATCCTTAGCAAATTTTACGGTGAATTCTTCTTTCAAATACTTTTAAATAACTAAACCATCATAACAAATTTATAAGTAATTGATGATGACAAATGGGAGAAAATATTTATTTTATGAATTTTTAAAATAATTATTTAAAAAAAGTTTGTTGCTTTTTGAGTTGAGTTTTTTGTGCATGTGTACGCTAAAAATCACATTGCTCAAAATAATAAAACGGTTTATTTTGAAAACAATATAATCTATATATTTCATATATATATATATATATATATATATATATAATCTATATATAATTCATAATCACAAAACTGAGAATGTGGTAATTTCTAATTTGTGTGAATAGCTTTAGTATTCGCCTTAGTATCGGATTGCAAACTAGGCTTGTAAATAAAATTGGCTTGTAAACTTCAATATAAATACGAAATACTATGAGCTTACGTAGTAAATCTTTAAACAAATTTAACAATAAATTCCGTTGGTCTCTATTATCTCACAGAAGCAAAAGGTAAACTTAAGCCTTTCTAACATAAACATTGCAGAACCATAAAATATAACTCCTAGTACGTCTGCTATTTCGAAATCACATCATCTTGTTTCATAATTTTTCTGCTAGGTCACCTACTTTTTTCTTTATGCACTTTCAGACCGTCCTCTATCACACGGCTTGCCCAAGAAAATATGTTTGCTTTAATAATACTTCTATTACTAGACTCCTTATTTTCTGAACACCTTCTTCTTAAAATATAATTTCCATCGCCGTACATTTTTTATTATTCTTTCAAAAACTATTATAAATTAAAACATAAAACCAAAAATTCTAAACTTATTGATGCTCATTAACAAAAAATACTTATTTTAAGGACACAAAACGATTAAATTATAAAAAAGTACTTTCTATTTCGTCAATCCGACATGTCTAAAAAAACCACATCCTTACAAAATAAAGATTGAATATTTTGTTTTAATATGGGTGTAGACCTGTAGACCTTTGTCTATTTATTTTACCTTTGTAATGGCATGCAGAAGACAGTTACAACTACCAATTTGTGATAGTAATTTAACCTCAAGATAAAATATAAATTAATTGAAACTCGGTCGCACCCCAGCTGTAGAAGTAATGGAACTGTATTTTCTAAAAATCATTTACTTTGTCTTACCTTATTTTTTTTACAAGTACCCCTCATGAAGACAAAGTAAAAAAAATCGTCTTTTTATCTGTGTAATCACTATTAATTGTAAGAATGAGGCAACTGCCAATTTGTGTTAGTAACTTCGAACAATTTAGTTCAACTTCGAATGTTGATTGTAAATTCAGACTTTCTCCCTCTAGGGAAATAATAGTTAAGCTCGTCACGGCCAGCCTGATTAAGAGAGTGTCGGTGTTAAGTGAGAACGCGCTTGGATTACAGAGTGAACAGAACAATGTTGTGTTCATTTAGGTGTTGGGTGTAAATGTTTTAAATACATCATCATTAAACTGTGACGCCAGTAGTGGTTCGAAAAAGTAAAGAAAACAATGTTTGTAATGATCGTCTGAATATTTATTGAATTATTTTACATTGTTTAGGTGTTGAATCCAATTAGCTCTAAGAAAAGTAAATTATTTTAACACTTTAAAAATTAAAATACAGTATTACAAAATTTAATTTTGACCATACAAGCTCTCTAGAAGATTGAAATGTATTCCTAAAGGTTGAAATCTTTAAATCTATATAAATGAAAATTCTTTATGGCAATAATTACGTGATACCGATAGTAAAAAGCGCGATCAGAAGAAAAAAATCTAATTTTTCTAGGCTTTTTATCCAGAGAGACACTTTTGTCCTAAATAATGGCTTCATGTAACTATCATGGTGACTGGTGTTTAAAACACATGAGGAACGAAGAAGAAGAGTTGCGGGGAGTATATCTTCAAACATTCAAACCTACAGGGAAGTACAATATTTTGATTTGCAATATGTACTTCAGTAGAAGTAAATAATAATAGACATAATACTTGCATTTGATTTATATACTTAATTTTGAAAGTGACCGGAGAATAAAATAGTATCAAACTTTTAAAATCTTTTTTAAAGCAATGATTAATATTAATTATATATAATCATATAAAACCTTCTTTCTTGTCGGCAGGGTTAGAAAAATGTTTCAAAATAATAACTTTCAAAATGCTAAAAAATCATTTGACCAATTTATATGAATTAAATAATACTATTTACCTATAAACAGTAATTCCTTCAATAAAAATTCCGCCAATGCCAAGTTTATTGAGAATTTGATTATTGCTGGTGACAAGAATTATTAAGTAGTCCGACTAAAGCTCTAGGGATTTAATCCGGCGTTTGTAAATAGTGGTTGGGGTGAGTTCACCCTAATCTGAGTAATGTCAAGTGCTACTAACAACTGCTAATATGATTAATTATGTGTAGAATTGTAGAACTTAATTATCAGCAGTTCTATGTGAGGGAATTGAATTAGTTTTATTGGTTTCTGTGCATAGTATTACATAATTTATCGTAAATTATAAGAGATGGAATTTATCCATCCAAATAATGCATTTGTGGCAAGACCAGAGAAAAAGAAGGAGAGATATCTTCAGAGAGGGACAAGGTTTCGTCCAAACAACACACACCTTATTTGCATAAACCAAAATAAAGAAAAATTGATACAAGTTAAAAATTTAAAACTATAAATACATAATAAGACTAATAAAAAATATTATGAATTACAAAGAATTTTTTTAAAATGAGACACAACAAACACATTTCAAATGGAAAAGATAAATCGCTATTTTAATTTGAAACCAAGATAAAAAATTAGCAAAACTAAGTGATTTAATTATAATTATAGTAATACATTTTATAAACTTTATTAGTTTTTTTTCAAAAGTACGACTAAGAGTGAAAGAATTTTATAAGTTGATCATTCAACATGCAGGAAAACCGAAATGTCATCAACAACACAGTGCTGTGAACAGCTTCCATGTTGGTGGTTGTAAAAGCAGTCGCAAAAGTTTCGTATAATTTTTATAACCCCCAGTATTGCAAAGTTGTCATGTCAACGTTGTGTCAGTAAAAGTAAAAATGGACAACATCTGGCATCCTATGTTGGAGGATTTAACAGTAGTGAGATAGAATGCGTAAGGAAAACATCGTAATATATAATACATTTTAAAGATAATAAAAAAATCGTATGATTTAACATAGTTTTATTTATAAATCTCTTTTATTCTATGATAACAAAGATCACGAACACTAAATTACAGTGTTGGTAGATATATCCACATTAATGACGAACATGAACTGATGGTGTCGCCAGATCTATCAACAATAATGACGAAAGATGCTGACGGTGTTGCCAGATTTGTTGACATTAATCGTGGAAGCTAATTGTCAGAGGTGCCAGCTCTATCAACACGAATTATGATAGCTTACTAACAGTATTGCCAGATTTATCAATAATGAAACCTAACTGAAGTGCCAGATAAGCCACAAATAAACCTTCTTGTCAACTTCAATATCTTTTGTAGGTTTCGCGTGATTAATTTCACGTGTTTTCCGAATACGACTGATCAAAGCAGATTTCTAGACAAGCTACTCCAGATGATAACAATATGTTAAAGCAGCTTCGTAATAATAGAAGGAATAGTAATCTTCCAATGTTTAATAAAATCCTTGCAATACCGTCAGCACCCACAGCGTTAAAAGTTAATCTACAATGAGCCTTAATTACATCTGCATAAAAAACAAACAAATAAAACTTGAAGGTGTGTTATATACTCAGAAGACTTCTCTGTAATATCAATAAGTAATTGTTTACACAAACTTCATCATTGAACTAGTAAGAAACTATTTAACTCACCAGGAGAGGAGGGGGAGGGGTTGATTTACAAGCTATTGAGAACGTTTAAACTTTGCCCTTGCCCAATCGTTGTACACCCTTCCACAATACGTCAGAGGATTTGTTATCATTAAATAAAAAATTTGAATAAATTATTAAATAGTTTGTACTTGTTATTTCACATGATTTTTAGTCGATGGTACAGTTCAAGGTCGCTTAAATTTTTCGTTTGTAAATGGCATTACGGTAATACATTCTTATGCATTAATATTATTCAAAATCCAAGAAATCAGTGGCATTGCAACACTTTTGTCTCTATCAATTGGAATATTCTTATTGTATGGCTCTAAAATATTTTTACTGAACTGCTTAACATTTCATCAACAACAAGTCTTAAAAACATCGGTATTATATGAAAGCATCAGTATTTATCTGGCTAAGAAAATAATCTTTTCATGGAGTAATCGTGGGTGCTGAATAAGTAATCACAGTAAATAAGGTTATGAGGAGCAAGTCCAACAACAGAACTTGATCGTGTTTTTACATAGTGCGTTAAATCACTGAAAGCCATTATGTCTAATAGCTTCAGAGGTGTTTTAAGTCGCAAAGGCAATATTGTCATGTTTGTATTGTATGTTCGCAAGGCTTCAATTCCATGACTGTTTGTACGGCGACATTACATCTAAAAGAGTATCCTCAAATTGAGAAACCAGTTTTAGAGGACCTGCAGGACAATACCAGTATTGTTTTAAAACCAGATATTTTGGATTCAATAACGGCTATTTGAACCTACTTGACTTCTGTTGGCCAGAACTTTTTATAAGTTTAGAAGTGCATGTTGATTTAATACAGATTGCCCTAAAATCCCTACAATCCGGTTAAAGTGATCGTTTTGAAAAAGTGTGTAGCTGTGCAATGACATGTCGACAGAAATAGTTTTAGGTTGAAAGAACGACTAAAAGAATGTTGCACTTAAATTTTGACTCAAGAATATTTCTCAAAATTCTTCCATATGACCTTTTAAAGATTGCCATTGAAGACGGGAATTTCTGCTAAATTAGGACAGGAAGCAACTAGCTATGAAGTATGAAGAGTCCAACGGGCATCGAATTTCACAACAACCTTTGCAGTTTCACTAACACCAGTCATCACTACATGTTATAACAAACCCATTAACCTTGCCTGAAATGCATAAACACACCTAACAAATACAAAAATAACTTAATAGTTATACAATAATATATAATTTTAAAATTGTCGATGTCACAGTTTCTACTCCAGTATAAACGCTATAATATTATTCACAGAACAAATCTATTTAATTTGTTGCATTAGAAATAATTTATCATGAAGAAAATCAGCAAACATCAAACATTTTCTGTCGTTTTAAAAATTAAATAAAGATACGTTTATAGTAAAACTAGCTGACCCGTACGGCGTTGCACGTGGTGGTTGGTATTTTCAGTCTTTTTAACGTAATTGTATTCTTTATAAGTGTTCAGTCAGTGAGTGGTATTTGGCTTTTATATATATAGATCTTAAATAATAAAAGCACTATTTTCATAATAATAAAAGATCTGAAATTATGATTTTAGTAACTTTGATCCCCCCAAACCCCTCCTAAAATTTCGAAATTTTTCATACCCTTTCTTAGTGAGCACCTAAGGTTCTAGAGGCAGCGACATACCAAATTTCATTTCAATCTGTTCGGTAATTTTGGAGAAATCGTGATTTAATAACTTTGATCCCCCAAACCCCCCTAAAATTAAAAAATTTCTAAAACCCTTTTTTAGTGAACACTTATGGCCCTAGAGGAAGCTACATACCAAATCTCATTTCAATCCGTTCGGTAGTTTTTGAGAAATCGTGATGAGTGTGTCAATGAGTGAGTGAGTGAGTGGTATTTCGCTTATATATATAGAGAGATATATTAAAATAAATGATTTAAAGACAAATAATAGGATTCGAGTTAACGGACATCTCGAAAGCAGACAAAAAACACAATTTAATTACTCCAAAATAAATATTTTTTTAAATGTTATGTGTACATTATGTAAACACAATAATATTACAGTCTACAAACTTAAATAACCTCAATAATTATATTAGAAGAAACGCTTCGAAATTAAGATAAAAATGTGTAACAAAACTAATACAAATAATAGGTTCAACATTAATTACTAAAAACAAAACAAAATCAATAAAAAATTCGGTCAGAAAACTTGTTTTAATTAAAAATAGTTCACCCAGATATTTAGACATCTATCAAACAAAAAGTCTAAAAGGTTTTACAGGATTTTTATACTGTACAACAGAAGTATACTGAAGAGTTAAGTATTTACTCACAGAGTAATCTCGTTATCCTTTACTTTGCTTTTATTTTTAAAGATGTTTTTGCATTATATTTAGATAATAAAACTGGATGGTAAAAGTTACCCGTCTGGTTGGTAGGCTACCAAAAAAGAATTCTCAAAGGTAAAAAAGACCCATCCGTCAAGTTACGTGAACTCTCAAATTCACAAAGTACCTGTAGGCCTACGTTAAATTAAATCAACTATCTCTTAATGGATATTTAATTCATGGTTATTTAGTAGTGTTTGAAAGAACAATAATTCGATCACGCAGATTAACCACTGGTTATAAAAAATAGTTTATATGTAAATAGGTCGTGTAAAAAACAAAATGTTCAGAATAATCTACTACATTTATTTTTGTTGTAAAATCCCAAAAAGGTTCATTCTAGTAAGATAAACCTCAAACAATTTTTACTTTCGTTCAAAAAAACATGCTTCTGGTTGTTGGATTTTTTTGCTAACGGACTTGTCCGAGCGACTTACTGTTCAGAGAAAAAGGTGTTTCGAAAATAAGAATACATATAGTGACAGAATTATTGTTAAAGCAATAATACAATTTGTTTGGCAGGTCTTGTTAATAGAGGATAGTCTGTGAGTGCACTGACGGATTTTAAATTTATTAAAAGCGAATAAATAAAATAAAAGTGCGAACAAGCAGAGAACGGATGACTTTACAAGATGTAATGCTTTTGAGAGATTTGAACTGGATGCAGGCTACTAGGGATATACGGTTCTGCGATGTTTAGGTTAGAAATGCATCAAATTTCAACAGTTAGGAGTAAGAATTAATTTAGCGTTACATCAAGGCTTAGCGAGTGCTAAACTTCTGGAAATTCAATATTTAAAGAAGAATATTTAGTCATTAAAGAACATTTCCTAAAATGTATGTTTTATTTCATCTTCGCCAAGGATTAATTAGGTTAACAGTTTTAGGTTAAATTAATTTTACAAATCTAATCGTATTTACTTTACTATTGTGAGATAATAGCTTCTGACCGACTTTATGAGACGGTTTATTTCAATATTTACAATCTGAGATAATATTGTTGTATACGTTTTGAACTATGGTATATATTATATATATTTTCAGTAAACATATAACATATTTTTTCACATTCTATATCATCTTTTCTAACTTCCGCCCCTCAGTGTTTGTTAAACTGATAATTAACTTAGAAAGAAACTCTTAAAGATCATTTGTGTGGGAAAAAGATAGTTGAGGAAAAATTACAAAAAACTTTGTATCCTCATTCAAACATGAATATTACCAATAAAGAAAATCGAGTTTTATCTTGACTTTCCTCTTGTTTCCTCTTTCTTAGTATTTGTCTATCTTACAATCGATTGAACACACAATCACAATTTATTTGAATGTAGGCCCTATATACTTTATTTCAGTTAGGCTAATAAAGCAGCGTGTAGAGCAGGTAAATCAAACTCCATACCTTAACTAGGTTTGAATCTACGAAATTGTGTGGCAACTGTATCAGGTTTGATGAGTGCCTTTAACCACTTCGCCACTCTGCTTACAACAAAATTACCACTTATGTTAAGCTGGAATAAAAGATAAATAAGACAAAATAAAATAATATTTAAATTAGATAAATAACACTTGTCATCTTTACATATTTACCAAGGTATGGATATAATTTAACCATCCTACAAATTTAGTAACGTAATACGAGACAAAGGTTGTAAAAAGGATTATCGCACTACATTGGCCAAACCCAACCCAACACAGATGTCGAACGGCGGATTAACAAACCCTTGATGTTTAATTAGAATACTTATCCAATTTTATCACCTGCAGTAGGCCTAATTGAATTATCTGTGAGCACTAATATTGATACTGAGTATTCTTAAACCATCTACTTTCTGTTAGTTATGTTTTATTTACCTTTAATGTTTTTTTTTCAATCTTTCACACGTAATTTTGTAATACACTATTAAATAATAAACTATTATTATTTTTAAAACCTCTTTTTTATATATCAACAATTCAAGCCTTTTTATAATTTAAGACCAACTAATAGTTTTATTTAGCAACAAATACTTTTGCGGACTTTAAAAAGAATCATAAAAACGTGGATTATATAAAACGAAACATATTCATCCACATTTTTTTTGTTTTAAACAGACAATATTACACTTGCAAGAAAACTAAAGTGAAAGTTCAACATTGCAAGACCTTTATTTAATGTTGGATGTTTACATAACCTAATGTGGAACGAAAACGGTTGCAAGCAAAATGTCCACAAATAATTTTAGACAAGTACAGAAATGATGTTAATAAGGAAACAAGTCTAATTATACTGTGGTGAAAACAGAACCCGTGAGCTAAAACCTCTACATTAACAAACCTAGCAACCACGAAACAATTTAATTAATAAAGAGAACATGCACTATATGAAGTCTTGCTTCAGGAGTGTGTTATAATATAATCAAGCAGAACATCAACTCGTATTTTCGTTATTTGAAACAGTTTACAAATATTGAACAGTATAAGTAATTTAGATGTTTATCCTTTTAAACCCAAAGGCAAGTATTCAAATCCAAAACATATGGAAAAGTGAATTTCTAGCTTAGATAATACAGCGTTTATTTTGTGATTGTTAGATTTTTAACTTTTTGAAATATCTTATTTATTCAGGGTATGATAAGCTTTACAATACAAAACGTCTTATTCCTTCTGATACTCTTCCTTTACTTCTCTTCTTCAAATAGTTTGACATACCACTATCACGGTTTCTTGAATATTTTATTCTACAGTATACACTCTTGTATGACAAGGCTTCTTAACGAAACCATTTTATCGTTTGACATATTTATCTGTCCGTGTGTTACTGCCTCATAGTTCCTTCAATTTATCAACTGAAACATATTTGGCGGGAATAAAGTTTGGTAATATAAATAGTAATTGTTTATGTTATTGTCGAGTTGAGTATTTTTTAAACGGCTTTGTTTAACAATATTAAAGTAACTGTATTTGGAGGTTTGTTATAACTAGTTTACAATTTTATTTCCAAAAATGTTGCTAAAAAACCAATTAATTTCTTTTTAAAAAAGAAAAAATGAGTGGCATTAATGCGACAGGGAATCTGCAGTGGATGGTGATATTTGATAAACATGTAGCTAGTCTGTAAATGTAATACTGTAATTGGGACCCACCACCTACTTGAACAGAGGGTACAAATACAAAATAGGGTATGAACCTCAGGCCTTCCATTTTATTTTATTTTATTACATTTTTTAATATTTTAATCACATGTTCCATATTTATAGTAAGCATATCCTACCTAAAAACCTTTAAACATTTTAAATTTGGTGATTTTATTTAGTAATTTAGTACTTATTTATACACTTAGTAAAAGTATTTTAAATGCAAACTATAAGGGTCAATTTGAAATTATATGTTTGGAAATATATCAGAAAAAACGTTCCTTATTTCATTTGTAAATTTTGAATAGTTATTCAAA